>VXBU01003983.1:309562-476506 GCA_013400315.1 Bombycilla garrulus
GGCAGCTCAGCGGGACCGGCGGCGGCCCTCGGGGATCCCGGGCCGGTCGCCTCCGGAGCCGGGGCACAGCCTCCGCACCCTGATCCACCCCGCAGGGATTACGCGGGGCCGGGCGGCCACCGAGCGCCCGGCGCGCTTGCTGGCCTGGCGCGGGAGAGCTGCGGCTCGTGGCCTTGGGGCTGCCCGTGGCTGCGGGGCCCTGAGAAAACCTAATTGACCTACCTGACCCTCTAAAAAAAATTCACGTCTGGTGCACGCCCCGAGCTCACGTTAGTACCTGTTGCAAGAGGTGACTACACTGCAGCAGCCCAGTGTAATAAGTGTAATAACGTAATAACAGGGTGAAGTTGCAAGACAAAGCACTTAAAAGTTGGAAATCGATGAATTTTATAACTACAGCTGCTATGTGGTACATGAATCAGGCATTAATTGTGCTCGTTAGGTTTTCTTTGCAAGTTCCCTGACAGATTCACTGCAGAGAAACAGCCAAACTCCATCAGCACTGGGGACCACATACCTCCATCAGAGAGTTTGTCTGTTGTGTTGTCTCATTTTTCTGATAATATTTGAACTTGACTTTTGTTTTCAGACAGACCTGACATGAGGGGGGCTGTTTCAGAGCTATTTATGTTCTACATCTTTCTCAAAAAGCAGAATGGACACAAGGTAGTTCATGGACTGCCTCTCCATGTGAATACATCTGTAATGGGTATGGCTTCTTATCCCATCCCAGCCATCAAAGTAATCACACAGACAAGAAACCTTATGAAATTCCTCCCTGTGGGAAAATCATCAACAGAAACTTCTGAAACCCCTGAGCTAAACAGCCATGGCGCAGAACAAGAGGCCTCTTTGATTTCCTTCACCCAAGTACTACTGCTTTATTGTGTAAAGGTTTTGACTGTGCACTGAATTATGCGTGTAGAAATTTATGAGGAATAGTCTAAGATCCCATATAGATTTTATTAACTCCTTTTGTTGCTGGCAGCTCTGTCCCTTCATAATGGTCCCTCTTTCCCTGATTGAGACCCTATGAAAATACAAAATGAGCTTCTTAGTTTTATGATTCCATTTTTACAAATTAGAGTTAGAAGTGCTAGCATAATAGGGCCTCGGTTGTAAAAATATCCATGTCTTTTAGGCTCAAATCACTACAGGAGCAACATTCAGTGAAAGCTTCCCCTTCCCTGAGCAAAGCTCTCATTGCTTTCAGTTGTGCTTGGGAGTGCCTGGCATTCCCCCCGCCTTTCGGCTGCATGTCTAGTGGATGGCAAGTCACATTCAGAAGATGATAGTCTAATCCTCTGATCACAGAAGCTTGGCCAGAGTGCACCATCAGAAAAAGGCTAGAAGCCTTTCAGTGGAAATTCAGGGGCAAAAATGAGCTCATCAGCTCATAACTCGTCTCCCAAGAAGAGCTTGCATGCATCTGAGACCTGGAGCAAGAAGCTGAGAAGTGTTTAGACGCAATCATGGGAACCAGAAAAGACAGTAACATCAGTGATTGGCTGATATGTGCCTTTGCACTTCTAGGAGTGCTGTCTTAAAACCACTGCTGCCCACCTCATCTAACTCTCACTGTGTGCTGGCATTACCATCTCTTAGCTCTGAAGACCTAAAACTCTCTATGAGCACTCCCTCTGTCAAAGGCAAAACCCCATGATAGGGGTCAGATAAACCCCAGATAAACCAGCTGAACTGGTCTGTGAAACTCCAAAAAACTCATACCTGTTTCATTTAGGTAATCATGACTGATATATAAGTAATGGCATCCTGTTGCTGCAGAAAGGGTCCTAGTTTAAACCAGTTAAAGTCATAACCAATGTCCAAGGCCTATAGAGCCAGGCACTGTTCAAACAAACAGGGAATTTACGCCCTTAGGGATGACAATCTGTGTGTCAAATGGACACTGACTGGGCTGGAAAATTTGGTCTTGAAATGGTTACGTGATATTCAGTGTCATGCAGCCTAGCCACATTCCTTCTTTACCTTTATTTTCACTCCTTCATGTTCTTCTTCCATCTCAACCTGCCTTGGCTGTTGTCCCCCATTTTCCCAAAAAATTACTGCTTTGTTTTTAGCGAGAAAGCCTTTCAGATGAGATTTCAAAGTTCTAGAGTAAATATGGGTATATGCTTTCTCTGCCCCAAAGCAAATTTGAAAAAATGAAGGGCAAATATTATGTATTGACAACATCCAGATATATATGTTAAAAGATGAATGAAGTGTGATCATCTCCAGCTGTACCTGGTGTGAGGTTAAGTTGTGCTTAATGCCACAAGACAGCATCTATACTACACTATCTTTCTAACAGATTGTGATTAGATTTATTTCAGACTTTCTTCTTGCCTTTCAACACAGTTTTTACCTTCATTAGAAGCATTGTGGGTGCAAGTCTGAAAACTATTTTTAAATTAATATGTGACAAAAATGAAAGCAGTATGAACAGACAACCTTTCAAAGCATCTTCAACATTAGATCACATTAGGGATTTGTTTTTAGAATGTCTTACTCTTCATTATTAAAATATAATGGACCCAAAACATACATAAGTAGAATGGACATCTTTTACTCCAGAACCGAATGTAGAATTCTACATTCTTAGAAGCTTCTAATAACAAAAAGGGGTGGGGTGGTGGGAAAGATGCCCTTGTGATTAAGGCACCACATTAGGGCTATAATTTACTTAAAATAATATTTTCTGTTTTGTGAAAGATCATGCTACATCCAAATAAAGTCAGGATGCAGATGGGCAGGACACAGTGGACCCTCCCTACAAAAGGAGGTCCTTGGCTGCTAGGCTCCAAATCCTGGGCAGAGCTCAGCCATAGAGAGTTTGTGGGACTTCAGGCATATGTTCCCGCTTTTCATATTTATAATTGATCTTTTAATAGTATTCTACTCAAGAGGAGTTGTTTTGATGGCTAATGAGGTATACATGCAAGTAACAAGTGACACACAGAAGGATCAGGAGATATATAAAAGATAACTTAAGGAAATAAACAAGCATGCTTAACTGGCAGAAGATCACCACTATAAGAGTCAAAGAACTTACCTCTCTGGGGAAGTGCTTTTTGACCTCTCTGGCTGCTTGACTGAGCCCAGCCGGTAGCAAATCTAAGGAACTCCTCCCCTTTGGTGTTTATTACAGAGAAGCAGTACTTCCTGCAACACCTTAGTAAATATCCTCTGGGAAAACCACAGAGTTTGTCTACATCTAACTCAGTATCCTTTTGATCATAAATATCATCTACCATAATGAATTATCAAGGATGTCTAAAACCATAAGTTATTATTGAATGCATAGTTTTCTCTAAAGCAACCCTGAGCTTTGGCAGATATTTTCTTTAGTTGATCAAAAGAGCTCTGTAACCCCTTTTGACGGACTTAGATGTGTGATCCTTGTAATCACATTTAAGGGGCTGGTTAGCTCAGGAGATTGTTAATAGGATACAAAACTTCTAACATCCAACCCAGATCATTGCAGATGAAAAGCTATTCAACAGCTTTTTCATGTCCCATGACCTAACTTAGTTCCTAAAGGAGAAATGTTTGTATTCCTTCAAATTTCTAGAATGTGCTTTTCAGACTTTTTTTTTAAAAAACTGCATGTGTAATACAGAACATTTGACAAACAGGAAAATAATTTAAAAGCTCAGTGGTAGCTAATGAATCCAATTAAATCTGCAATCAAAGAATTTTGAAATTTCCCACTCCAAAACTCTCTCCGCAGTCTCAACAAGCCCCTAAGTGCAGAAATTGCCAGAAAGTAAGAGTGGTGTAGGAAGCTGACAGTTCTTCACTAAAATGTGTCTCTGTAGGTCCCTGTCATTAGACCCAGGAGCTGCGCAGCTAGCACAGAAGTATTACCTTGAATGGTGATAGCCTATTCAGCTCATGCTTGTTGAATCATATCCAGTAGGGAAAAAAACTTTACAAGCAAAATATGCAAGACATTGTATTGAAATTTCACAGCTGTTTCTATTTCACTGGGTTTGTAGTAGCAAAGTTTTAGGGTTTTGCCAGTGTTGTTTTCCCTCTAAGAAAGTCCTAAGTCTGATGCAGTTTGAACTCATGTCTCAAATTCAGTTTTTAGAAACTGCTCTAAATTTTATCAAACAAAATATAAAAGATGTATTGGAAAATTTGATATATAAAACTTTCTACAGTTCTAAAAAAATTGCAGTAGAGAAGCTCAGGGACCAAATGATAACTGCAGAGAACTGTGCTGCAAAGTGTGTCCCGGCCTGGTGTCAGCACTTACTTAGAGAGTACCCTTATCCTTTTCTTGGAACACACTGATCACTAAAATAACATTAAAGGATTTTGCTTATGTGCAGTGATGTCAACCAGTAAGAAGGTGTTGGGACATGTGAGGATTGCTGCTTTCTGAATACCTGGGGATAATGGAAAGTGCCAATCTTGAAAATGTGCAGGTGAAGATCTGGGATTTTGGTACTGCCATTTCCAGCTGTGCACAACATATCCCTCAGTCATGAAGCTGTCTTAAAGTTGTGGGATTAAAAATCTAAACAAAGCAATAAACAACACCAGTCACATGGTAGTATTGGTCATGTGGGTCATCTTGTTAATGCAGTAGATCCCAAACTAACTGCTTAGAGATTTCAGGTGTGGTACTTTATACTTTCTGGCAATATCTTTATGAATCAGTTGTATCAGTTGTACGGAGGATCTCACTTGTCTCCTGGAGTAGCAGTGCCTGTCTTATGAGGTGTTATGTGTATTTCTTTTCAGTTGTTGTTCCCAGCCCTTGAAGGTTTAGGTGATCAGCAGTCTGACATGAAGTAAAATACCTATTAAATATATACTACTGTTGACACTACTAAACACAAGTGTACTTTGGTATATAAATAGGACTGTGAACTAGTGAAGTATAATCAGCGTCAGGGTATTGATAACTGAAGCAGTTAAATTCATTTTTGATATGTGCATCTAATTAGCGTCTAGCATTCAGTCTCCAATTCATTGCATTCCAGGTCCTGTTTTTAACCATTTTTTAAATGGAGCAAATAGAAGTTTTTTCATATCAGGTGATAAAAGAAGACTCAGTGTTGAATAAGTGTATTTTTTCTTCTGCCTCTGAAGGGGTCACAGTGCACAAATGGAAGTGTCAGCCAGCAATGACAGATGTAATTTTATACAAATGAGATGGAGAGACAGTTTTGTTTCTTCAGTATCAGAGCACACGCATTTCTGTACAGGCACTAACAACATTATTGTTTATCTAAGACAAACTTCTCTCAAGACTGTATCAGTTCTAGTAGTCTCGGCAAGAGTTACAAGGCCCCAAGATCCTTAATCTTTGGATTAACTAGATGTTGTGGTTACCATTTGGAAAAATTATATTACTAATCCTCATAATATGTAAGGAACTGTAAAATATAATTTAAGTATTCAGCAAGAAGATGGAAAAGAATGGTAACCTAAGCCATTCAATGAGCTTTCTTTGGCTAGACCTTTCTTTAACTTTTTTTAGAGCAACTACCTTGATTTTGAATGGAAATTACCTGTGAGGTTTGCAATTTTGAGGCTCAAAATACTATTCTTGCACAATTTGAAGTTTGGAATATCACATAATGTCCAGAATAATTCCAATGGATAAACAGAATGTACCTAACATTTTTTTGTTTTACACTTTTTTTTTCCTTTTCAGATATACCAGGAGCTTGCTGTCATTCTGTTCCTTCCCTTGGAGCCAGAGGTAACAATCACATTGCCAGACTTCACACACTTCACAAATACACGCTTCATTAATCCCAAACAGTTGAAAAAATATAAATAAAACCTAGAAAATTCTTTTTCTTTCAAGTGAAAGAAGAGACAGACACAAAAAAGAGAATGACAGCATAATCTGAGAATAACCTGGAAAGCTTATTCTGGAGTTTTTCTTCATAATTCTACCTGTACTATTTTGAGTTCCTCAGCCTCTTAATCCAGAGGCACGCCACAAATTAGTTTTATAAACAGTTTCCTATTTGTGAGCCTGTCATTAATCTCTGAGGATGTTCCAAAGATAGCCCTTGGAGGATTTGGATTTGTCTTATTTTTTGTTTTTAATCCAGTTAGGGAGCATAGCAAACAGTGACACAAACAGGATTACTTCTGGAAGAGTTCTGTGCCTGGTTATGCGAGTGGCACACACACATGCTGAGCTCTGCTTTCCTGCTCTGCACTTTGCTGTCTTCCCAGCTGCTCCTCCTCTTCTTTTCTGGTTGGTTGTAAACACATTTGAAAAAAACATTTTTATTTTGAAAAAAAAAATCAGATTAAAAAAAAGAAATAAAGGAGAAGGAGGGAAGCTGTGTGCCATCCTGATTTTAAACTTCTTATCTGTCTTTGTTACCACACTTGTGTCCCAGCTCAATAATGTTAGGTGGATGTGCATTTCCAACACTCTGTTCTCCTGAATGATGCGACAGCCTTGTAATCTCATCTGGTAGCAGGAGCAGAACCTAAAATCCTCTGCTCCCACAGAGTACTTCCAACATTTCTGTGGTGATGGGTTTTTAGAAGCAAATTGTCATTAGGATTTTGTAGGCAACGAGCACTTTTTGAAATAAAGACATGGATTTTTAAACATGGAGGGTAACTTAACACTGAAATGAAATACACAAGGTACCAATATATTGTCCATTTCAGATTACCTTCAAATCAAGGCAAAGAATTTAAAACAATGAAAATCTGTTAAAGCATCAATAATTCTGTGCTCCTGGAAGTAATAATATCAATTTGATTATGGCAGCTGGTGTGCTAAATGGTCCCACTTGATCATCTCTCTCCATTATTTGTAACTCCCTTAATTTCTGGCATTAGCTGCAAACTGTATCAGAAAATAATTTTGCTTCCCAGCTATTGTCAGGAATAAAATTTTTTAGAGAAAGACAGATTGATACAGACTTCCATTAAAAACATGCCTGGTTTTGAATGGTTTTTAATCTTTTAAGATTTTGAAACCTACACGTAGCCAGATTCAATTCTGTCAAATGGTGATGGACTGACTTTATAGAATCTTAGGACCAATATAAGATATCTAGAGTGACTGGCTTTGGTATTTCATGTAAGTGGTTATAGGTAGCAAGGGTTCACATTTAAGAAGATACCTCATAACATATTCTGTCAAAAACACTCGTAAGATAACCAAGATAAACTTAATAACCTCTCATGTTTTTCTGACTAGAGGCCTAGTTTTCAAATGTACTTTATCTGTACTATGTTACGATTTGCATTAAAATAAAATAAAAAAAGTCATAGAATGCATTTTCTAAGTTTATGTATAATTTCTACATTGCATAGTATTGACTTTGCTGGTGTACACTTGTGCCTCATGGTTTCTGACATGATTCAATATGAATTGTAAGTCACAACAATGTGTCAGTGTAAATCATCCAGATTAGCTCTGAAGGTTTCAATAAACAAGATCTAAACTAAATGAAAAAGTCAACATTCAAAACCACAAAGCCAATGGTCAAAAGTCAAGTAAAAAATTATTTCCTTCACATTTTCTAGATAGGGAAGAAGACTACTCTGTATGTTTGTTAAATAATACACCTTTGCAAAGCTGAGGTAAGCTTATCTGTCTGTTCTTTAAAACATTTAAGTTGCAATTAGTATAATGGTCCAGCAGTTTCTGTGTCTAGCTGCCTTCCAGTGCCAGAGTTAGGTCTTCAGTTTGCCTTTTAAAATATATTTTTAAAAGGGATTGTTGAGCAAACCTGCAAAGGAGCTGTAATGGATCCAATCTTGTGGAAGTTTTCAGTCCTGAAGTTGAAAATGGTCTTTATGAAAGTGCTGTAAGGTAGAGGTTGAGTGGCATAAATTCTGTTCCTCAAACTCAGCTGCCTTTGCAGCTGCTAATGCTGAAAAGTCCCAAAGGAATGAACCATGGAAAGTGAAATTTAATTTTAATCTACCCTAATTTATGAGCATTGTGTAGGTGATGGGTTTTCCCTTACAGAGTCCTGTTTGAACAGGACTTTGAACTGTTTTTCATTTTTCACACCAGAGCACACTGGCTCAAGGGGTGAGAGAGTGGGGCTGAAAGTGTGTTGCTGGAAGTAGTGGTAGGGCTGTTTCACCCCCGAGTACAAAGGTAGCATTGAGAAGAACAGCTATGACCTGGCCTCACTCACAGGCAGTCTGAAGCACAGCCTGTTCTTGACTCTGTGACCTTAGTAATATTCTCTTTGTCTAAGCTTTATATACTATATATTATAAAGCATATATTCTATATCATATATTATAAATCATATATTCTATATAATATATTATACATCATATACTACATACCATAAATTAAATATTAGATATTAAATATTAGACATTAAACATTATATATTAGATATTAAATATTAGACGTTAAATATTATATATTACATATCATATATCATATATCATATATCATATATAATATATAATATATTATATATTATATATCATATATTATATATTATATATTATATATTATATATTATATATTATATATTATATATTATATATTATATATTGTATATTGTAATTTAAAATAACTAATGCTCTTTTTTGACCTGTCTTTACACAACCGTGAATCCAAAAACACACTATTTCGAAAGACCAGACCATAAATTCTTATTCCAGATGTCAAGCCAGTCCCAAAGGAAGAATTAGGGTGAGGCATTTCATATGGGGTTGTATTATCCCATCTCTTCCTGTTACAGTGCTTCATGCACTTTTCTTTGATGGAGGTGAAATTGCTCACTGTTGGATGCCTGACCCTAGACTGGGTAGCCCACAGGTTTGGTTCACAGCTATGAAAATTTGGTGTTCCTACTGTAGTATCTTGGCTCAGATTAGGGTGTTTTCCTACCCTGTTGTTGCCTGACGCAGTCTCCTGTGGAAAGCATCCTCAGCACAAGCCAAGACTGTCTGCTTTATCCATTTTTGCTGAAGCGTACCAGGTAGTTATTGTTTTCACACACAATTGAGACAATGATGTGATTTTTGACTTTTGATAAGCCATGCAGAGGTCAGGGCTGCAGCCGCTATCCTGTGTGCACTGCCATCCTCAATCAGCCTGTCTAGTGCTGAAAGGTTGTTCTCAGAGATTGTTTTGTGTCCTGAGGTTCTGGCTTTGATTGTGGCAGCTGCCTTACTTAGCAGGCACGGCGGGACACAGAGGGAAAGCAAATCAGAACAGCGGGGGAGGTTGGTGCTCTCCGCCGGAGCACAGTGAAGAGCAGGGCCACCCACCGCTCCCCTGCTGCCGTCTGACAATTGAGCTCGGTTCTCCACCTTCAGGTCTGCTTCAATCCAAAGAAAGCTGCCTTGTGTAGCAGAAAATTGCATACAAACTTTTCGCAAATACAAACAAATTTTGTTTTGTTTTTTTTGTTTTGGTTTGGTTTTTTTTTTGTTTTGTTTTTTTGTTAAAAATGGACTTCATCTTAGGAGAAATTCCAACTCTCATCTATGAGAGCTTTGCGTGCATTTCTCATGCAGTGCAAACTCCTGCCCGCTCTGTTTGGGAGTGCTGGAAGGAAGTGAGATGATTCTATGCTCCCTGGGGCTCTGACTCGAGAAGAAACTCCCAATTTTATTATGTGAAAGCTATGTCCTCTAGTTTAGTGTTCAGAATGCAACTATGTGCAATATCAAATAACAAATGACTATGGTTGTATGAGGGAGTTCACTATGGTACTGTTTTCTTGGGGAAGCACTGGTGTATTTCTGATTAGCAGATGCACCTATTAAGATTAGCATTCCTAACCCCAAAATGTCA
The DNA here is from genome assembly GCA_013400315.1 of Bombycilla garrulus. Classification (NCBI taxonomy): domain Eukaryota; kingdom Metazoa; phylum Chordata; class Aves; order Passeriformes; family Bombycillidae; genus Bombycilla; species Bombycilla garrulus. Next base: position 319,338 of record VXBU01003983.1, read on the forward strand.
TTCAAGGTAACAGTAAAACTTGTGTTGGTTTGGAATGGGCTGGGGACTGACCCTTGACAAGCAATACTTTTAAAAGAAAATGAGTTCTTTCTCTTATTGCCTTTTTAGATATAAGACAACGATGAAGTGCAATACTTTACACTTTCTGGCACTGTTTGTTCCTAGGATTTATGAATATTCTGCAGTCCACACGCACATCATCAGCCCATTGCCAAAGGTGTTGCAGTAGGCAGTAAAGATCTCCATGCTCATAGAGAGCAGGCAAGATTTCGCTTTTGAAATCTGATACAGAAGACCCACTGCACAGAGAGCATCGGAGCATCTCGGATGGCTGTCTCAGAAGGAGCAAGGCGCAGGATATGCTGTGTTTTGCACCTGTTATGCAACAGAGAACAATTTGCCAATTAATTCAGGTAGAAGAGATAACATGTCTTGGATTTCCTGCTCTTAATTTATTGAACAGCTAAGCCCTTGGGACTAATAAAAAGTATTTCATCCACCTGCAGGAGGTCTACAGTTTCTGATATAACAGAAAAATACTAGCTCTGAATGGCAAAGTATCATTAACTGATGAAAAGTATCATTAACTGATGCAGACTTTGCATAAAGAGCATTTCTGGTGGACTATTTAAGTTAATGTTCTACCTTACCTTCAAGCTGTACTCCCTGATGGACCAAATGATAAACCAGGTACATGGGTGAGCATTTGCTCATTTTCTTACCACTGTTTCTTGACTAGCCATGAGACAACAAGGTAGGAAATAGCCTTTGCATCTTCCACTTTTTTCTGGCATGTAGGAGACTTTAGTTTTCTAGGCATTTTTACATAGGATTGCATCCTAGGACCTAGGTGACAAGCTCAAGTGTCTTAGGTACTAAGCCATGACTGAGGGAATATGAATACAGAGGACTCTGTGTTTTTGCTTTGGAAATAACTGAAAAATAATTAATGAAAGACTAATTCAGTTGCTAGTTTCTTCTCTTCAGCTTCATTATACAAATTGGAAGAACAGGTAATACAATAGAAAGTCTTCTGGCTTGACAACAAATTCCCAGAATCTTCTCACTTTCAAACTAATAAATAAATCAAATGTTCCTTATTCATGAAGATGGAGTACCATCTTACAATGCTTGCTCTGATGCCAAGTGCAGTTTAACTAAAACATAGAGCCTTTTTGTTTTTCACTTGAGGACAGAGGGCTTATTGAGGTCACCAGCTGCTCTAAAAGTCGTAACATTTTTCTGCAAAAGACCATTAAAAAAAAAATCAATGTTGAGTTAATATTCTTCAAAAAATTGGGGTTTTTTTAATTAGTTCTATTGTGTACTACATTTATTGAGCTTCTGCTGGAGGGCCTGTACCAAATCTCAGATGATCATGCATCTCCTTATTTGTGGTCTTCTTGCACAGTTATGATAAGATTTATTTATCAAGGTATCAGTGAAGTTATGATCAGATAGATCAATGAACCACTGTCTTGCCTCTTCTTAAGTAGTAGTGCATTATCTCTTTTTCTCTCTTTTCAAAATAGGCATCTCTGTCTTCAGTAGTTTTGAGGACACATCCTCAATCTGTAAACTTTGTTTCACAATGTAGTGAGGCTCAGTCTCAGTTTTATCATGAGATTCATGACTGAATTCAAACCAAACTGCAGACATGTCTGTTTTTAGTTGAAATAGTTGTGCTTTCTTCCACAGACAGGAAGCTGTATCTGCTGAGATGTGAGATGTGTCACACATGAGATTCACCTTACAGAAAACTGAGAGCTGAACAAAAGTTTGCGAAATATCTGAGGTCCCAATCTGTAAAAACCGTCCGCACTGAAGCACCTGGTGGTGGAGTCCCCCAGCACAGAATGAAGTGTTTACAGTCAAAGACACGGGAGGTTTATGTCCAGCCTCCAGCTTTCAAAGAGCTTCTGAGAAGCCAAGGTGATTCATGTGGCTTCCAGGCAAACCACACTGGCAGCGTCTTTCTTAAGATTCTGACTGGAGCTGCCCAAAAAATTAATTTCACCTTCTTTCAGGCTTCTTTGAGTCTTCCATTATGTTGGTCACCCTAGGTCAGGCTTGTTGTCATCCAGGTTGTTGATTTCCTTGGATTCCCTTTGTTTGTTGTCATGGATTTCCTTGCCAGCACCTCAAATACTGCTTGCAGGATAAAGGCCTCTGCTTTTGTTCTCTAGATAGCTTTAAATATTTTTTATTAACATGTATCATATATTCTGCAGTTTTTAAATCTAACTAGATAAAGTAGGATGATCAGTCACATTAATCATTATTTATAATTTTGCCTCTACAACTTAACTTGAGCAGATTCCTATTCAAGTACAGAACAGGGAAAGTTACATTAGATACACAGCAGAAATCTTTGTCCAGTTTTACATAACACTGAGATATTTTTTTTATTTTTCTGTCTTTTTATGTTCCATAAAATTTTTCTGAAGGGGAAAAGTGATAATGGAATGTTTTTATTTACTGTTTTATTTATGTTTGCTGGGTTTTCCATATTTACTATGTACTATTCTCTGTATTTGCTATTTCTTCATATCTCTGGATTTCTGGGTGTTGCTTGTTTTGTTGTTTTGTTGGTTTTTTTTATAGAGACAAAGACAAAAATGTAGAGAACGAAACTCAAGGCTCGCTATTTTAGAGAATGCTCCTCAGTGCCAATACAGCTTCACTCTCAGTTCTTCAACTGGGAGTGACTTCCAAAGGTGATTTTGAAGAGTGACTTCCAAAGAGTCCAATACAGCACACTGAGTCTGCAATACCATTTTTACTAATTTCACGCAGATCTGTAGACAGCATCCAGCTTCCTCCAGAGCAGAATTAGGTCTGCATTGCTACTGAATTACATGGCTCAGCGTCTTCAAAAGGTATTTTGCAAGCAGCTCCTATTAATGCTATTAGGAATGTGACATATTAATCTCTCATGTGCAGAGGAGAGAATAAATCCATTCAGCTGCAGATACTGTTAGTGTTTGAGAAACTATAGAAACCTGAACCATTTAACAACAGCAACAATCAACAGAACAATACTTTTGGCTAGTTAGTACCATGCAGTACAGTACAAATCAGTACAGGTACAAAGATAATGCTTGTTAGCTTAACTAACTCTCCTTATAAAGGTCTCAGCTAATCTCATGTGTACAGAAGAGACAGGCATTTACAGCTAGCTGGAGGCTGCTGTGGGGTGCTTCCTCTGTGGCTTTGTTCTCCTCACAGGCATCTCAGACTGCAGTCAGAATCAGAGCCTCTGCTTTAGGAAGGAGGGAGGAGGCTGCTGCAAGGTGCTTCATCTCTCACTCTGGCTGGTGGTTCAATAATTTATTTTCTTTCCCTTTAATCTATGTCCTATAGAAGGTCTAGAATCTTCACTTTCTCGCTTCTGCCTTGGAGCTGCACTCTATCACTATGAGCTGCTAAGATAATTTCTTTCAAACTGCAGAGATGGGAAGAGGACTTCGTAATCATCTCAGATCTGTTTTGTCACATTAGCCATGGGCTTATATTTGCATTTTTGGCCAGCCTCTCAGTTTTTCCTGGTGCCCCAGTTTTGGCACTCTGTCTTCAGTATGAAGTGAGCCAGGTAAGTCAAGAAACAGCAAAGCATTGGAGTATACACTTAGCTGAAGCACAGCCCTTAACCATCTTCAACAAAGTCCTGTGAGGTTCTCTACTCAGCACTGGATTAAAAGGAAATAGCAAGTTATCCACTTAAGAATACTAAAACAAGATTGATGGAAATGGTGATATTCTAGATGAAAAATGTTGTGCTTAGGAGTCCCAAGACAGTGCAGTTTTACAGCCAGAGACCTGGCCTAGGGAATGAGTCTGAAACATTCATGGTGTGTGTTTGTCATCAGGTAAGAAATATCATCAGCTGCCAGAAATTGAGATATTAATGAATGAAATATAGAGGAAATACAGAGGGCAAAGTGTATAATCATTGTCCAGGCATACCTACATTTCTGTTTGTATGACCAGAAACTTCTCTTGAGTGGAGACTAACTAATCACATGGGTTTAGACAGTCACACACCACAGACCAGCAGTGCTGTGATGGAGCTTGAGTTGCAGTGTGCTCACTCAGCATGACTTTCCAGATCACTGAAAACACAGAACAGCCATGGCCATGGGCCCAGTCATTACTACAATTTCCTTTGCTGCATCAGCTGACAACATATATCTCCACCTGCCCGTGTGCAGTCACATAGGATGGCAGGAAGTCCAGACCAGAGCAGTAAAGTGTATTTGATGACCAAGGCAGCCCAGCACATGAGATCCATGTATTGAGCAATGTGAGAAATGTGCATGGCAACATTTGATGGAAATCATCAGAGGCAAAGGCCAAACTTTCACATGCTTGTTGGGTGAAAGACAATAAAAAGTAGTTAAAGAGTAGTTAAAAGAGCCATGACATGTCAGGAAACTACAAAGAAACTGCAATGAGGCTGCCTAACAGACGTCCTGCTGCCACCAAGAAAGAAAATTGGGCTGTGAGAACAGGATAAAGAACTGCACCAATGCTGCAAACAGGAGACAGTGCTGAGCCTGCAGGAAAAACAGAAAGCATATTTTTGATTTCTATCTGGCAATGCTTCCATATTTACAGGAGGAGTGCAGGCTCACTCAGCTGGGCTAGGGCAGTAAAAGAGCCACCAGAATAACAAGCTCTGTGACACAAAATGAGCTCTTAGGTTTTTCTGTTTTGTGAATAAAAACAAGCATTTAAAATTGATCATGACACCCAGTGTTAGTACCTAATATGCTCAGTGTGCCCCCTTTTACAGTAGCTCTGCACAATATTCCCCCTTTACTCCATGTTGTTGGATTCTTGGACAATTAAATAATTGATTTCAGGCAAATTACTTTTACCAAATTAAAAAAAAATATAGCACAGTCCCTCATCTACATGGTGCCCATTCCTACATCCCCGCAGTTAACCAGCTGGCAAACAAAACTTAGGGGTTTATCAGCACTACTCTTTACATAGTGCTGTCTCTGCAGGAAGGAGTCAAGTATTATTTATTTCAACATCCTAAGCATAACAAAAGAGGGTTTTTAAACCAAACTGTCTATTTAAATGTACAGATGTGTACATATACTGCAGGTGGATAGGAAATGGTTTGTAACTCAGGATGGCATTAACTTAAGAAGTATCTTCTGTCCAGGAAAAATCATACATAGTGAACCACAGGAAGAAATATTCAAAAGCAATAGAGTACCACAGAGTGCTTTGAGCAAGTCTCTCTAGAACACCGAAGGACAAAAAAGCCAAGCATCAGCTTTTCATCAATGAATTAATATATTGTCAAAGGTCTGACCACTGCTAACGTGTCTTTGTATGGAAGAGAAACCTCAGCAGCTTTTATCTCACTCCATGAGCACTGACTCATCTTTTGTGCCTACATTAAATATCTACTAAACTAATCTAAACCTTCTGTAAATGTCTCTCTTCCTTAAAAGAAAGGGGTTTTCTGTATTAGTTCTGGCTGCATTTTTATGAACCAAGATAAATGAGAGCTGTTAACACACTCTTCAAGCACTTATACAGGATTTCAGGCTTGAAAAATCAAGCTAGGTACATCAGTAAGAAGTCTGCATTCAGCACACACAGCTGTCACTGGATCATAAATCCTCCACTCTGGGATTAAATTCCAATGGACCTTGTCCTGCAAGTCTTACAGAAAGTAATTAATGAAGAGAGGCCATATGAAAATATATAATTTGGTATAAGAATGAAAGATCACATACAGGGGACCAATGGGTCTCTTGATTCCTCTCATACTTGGCTTGTAATTACTTGCTGAAGTGTTAGGATATGAAGAAGTCCAGGTGGTCTGTTAGCTCTGCCTTTTCTCTAAGTGCTCAGCTAAACTTTTTCTTCTCCTCAAACCCCTTTCTGGAATCAAAACTATGACTTCAGGCAACTTTTTAAGGTCATCAAAATTTTAACCACTGCTTGTTAAGAAAATACTAATTTTCCTATGAGCAAGAGATTTAGTTTTACAAATTACATCTGCATATGTGTATATTGATGTTTTCTGATACTGTATTGTATTTGTGTGGCCAGGTTGTGGTAGCAGTGGGAAGAGAGGGAGACAGACTACAGGGATGGCTTCTTTGAGAGTTTGCTAAAAGCTTCTTCTATGTCCAGCAGAGCCAATTCCAGCTGGCTCCAGGACAGGCCCAACGCTGGCCAGGGCTGAGCCCATCAGAAATGGTGGCAGCACCTCTTCGATGGCATGTTTAAGAAGGTAAAAAAAAAGTTTTTGCACAGAAGCAATTGTAAGAAGAGAGGAGTGAGAATACGGGACACAATTGATTCTGCAGACATCAAGGTCAGTGGAGAAAGAGGTGAAGGAAGTGCTTCAGGCACCAGAGCTGAACTTCCACTATGACATGTGATGAAGGACACGGTGAGGCAGCTGTGCCCCTGCACCCAAGGAGGAGCCCCATGCTGGAGCAGGTGGATGCCCAAGGGGCTGTGACCCCGTGGGAAGCCTGTGCTGGAGCAGACTGTTCCTGAAGGACTGCAGCCCATGGAACGGACCCACGCTGGAAATGGTGAAGAAGAACTGGTGCATGTGGGAAGGACTCATGTTGGATAATTTCATGGAGGACTGTCCTGTGGTAAGCACTCTGTTCCCCAGACTGGAGGAGGGGAAGAACAGCTCTCACAGCTGAGGAAGCAAGAGACCAATGTGATGAACTGACTGTAAACTCCATTCCTTATCTTCCTGCTCTGCTGAATGGAAGAGGCAGAGAATCGGGAAAAAAAGTTAAGCCCAGGAAGGAGAGAGGTGAGGGGAGAAGGATCTATTTTACTTCTTATACTCTGATTTTGATTAGCAATGAATTAAATTAACTTTCCCAAGTCTGTTTTGCCCATGATGGCCACTGGTGGATGATCTCTGCCTGTTCTTATCTCAACTTATGAGCCTTTTGTTATACTTTCTCTCCCCTGTTCAGTTGTGGAGGGGAGTGATAGAGTGGCTTTGGTGAGGCCCTGGCCCCCAGTCAGGGTCAAAGCACCACAGATATATAAGCACGTTGCCCTTCAGAGCAATCATTGGGTTGTTTTGGACATTGCTTGACTGCTTGGAGTCTTGTGGTTCATGCCTGGGGCAGAGTACACCCTTGTTCAGTGAGTGATTTATTTTCCCCTATTAAGGTTCACCTTGAAATTTCAGTCCATAATACAGTAAAGCAGAACTGCAAATGCTCTGATCGGCTCCATCAGCTCTATCAGCGCCAATATTTGCAAAAAGTATTGTAAGGGACTTAATTGTGTTGTTCTGTGCAGTAATCTGCTCCAGTAAAATGCTCTGCATTAGGGGCAGGTTACAGCTAACACCTGGCAAATGGTGTGAAACAGGCTGGAAACTGTAATGATCATACAGTAGCATGTGTCTTGTATTTCAAGAAATTACTTCTGTCCACCCACAATATTGTTTTAAGTGAAGTACTAAATGAGCCCATAGTTCAATAGCTCTGTGTGAAATACTTTAACAGTCTAAATGTTCCAGATTAGGCAAGGCTAATGGCAAGTTGCAATGTACATATGTGCAGGAAAAATCACTTCAGCCACATCTGAAATAGAGTTTGCTAGTGTAACTCCTGGAGGCTGATTACAGTTGATACTCAGATACACAGCGGATTACCACGACCAGGTGAAATCACAGGGGGCATTTTACTACGATAGGACACAATCATGCAAAGACAAAATGGGAAGTTGAGCCTAATGATCCTTTCATATGCCAAAGGTATATGTGGTAAGAAATCACAGACAACCCCAAATTTCTTCAGTGCCTGAAGTGTCTCTCCTTGTTTTGTAAAACTAGAGGGACTGTAACATGATATTCCTAAACCACTCTAAGGTGCCACATCAGACAGACAGAGAAGGAAGAATGCTACCTGCTGTTTTTTGAAGGATCCAGGCCACCTTCACTCAGTCACTATCCCAGGTTGGCCTAATTTATATTAGAACTGATAGAGTCACAACCTATGCAGGCAGGTCTGGAGAACCAGCCAGGACAGCTGGAGATAATGCCACAGATCGCAGATATAAAACTATTAGTATATAAAGTCTCTGAAGGTACCTGAAGCTAAAAAGTGGCTATGACCATTTAGTGACTACATAGGTTTTGTCATTACCAGGGACATATAATTTTGTATATTTCCTATTTCCTTTTGTAGCTGTATTATTCTTCAGAACTGCGAGGTACTTATTCATCACACAATCTAATTTCTATAATTTCAAAACTCATTTTTTACGCATTGGTCTCAGGTCACTTCTTGTTTTCTGCAAGTTATGTCCCTTTATGTTCACCCACAGTGAAGAGAAAGAAGGCCTTTATGCATCCAGGACAGGAGTTATCAGCCTGAGCATTTGAGTGCCTAAACTACAAGTGACAGACAGCATTTGACTTAGTTCTCCTCTCTGGAGGAAATACTCTTAACCTCAAACATGTGGGCAACAGAAGCTGGGTCTGACAGCATCTCACTCCATCTAACCCTTTCAGTGGTTTCTTGTAGTGCAGAATCCTAATTGTCTCAATACTTGACTTCCTTGCAGGACTTCTGCATTCTCCTCAGCCTTTATGCCCCCATGCCCTGCCTGGAGGCATTTGAGAAACACCTCCATCCCTTAGCTGGCTGCATGTCCCCAGGGTCTCCTCTTCCCCTACAATTTTGCTCAGACCAGGAGAGGAGCCATCAGGATGAGGAGCAGTCTTCCACACTGCTGCCTTTTCTCTCAAGCCTTTCTCTCAAGCCTTTTCACAGAAACATGTTAACACACAATATGCAAGAAAGCATTTTAGACAGCTGTGCCACCCATTCACCCATTTAAGCCAGAGTCTGCTAGATGGAGTCAGCCCCAGCTAGTGTGAAGTACACTGAAAGGGCTGTGGTGACAGCTGGCTACCAGAAGACATTATCTACTGACTCAGTAGAATTTCCAGACCCATGAAACACGGGTGCAGTTTCGGCCCTGCCACTCTAAGATGAAACGAACAGAACATCTGCTCATGTTCCGCCAGAGGTCTGCCCAAGGGGCCAAGAAGGCCAGNGCCCTGGCCCCCAGTCAGGGTCAAAGCACCACAGATATATAAGCACGTTGCCCTTCAGAGCAATCATTGGGTTGTTTTGGACATTGCTTGACTGCTTGGAGTCTTGTGGTTCATGCCTGGGGCAGAGTACACCCTTGTTCAGTGAGTGATTTATTTTCCCCTATTAAGGTTCACCTTGAAATTTCAGTCCATAATACAGTAAAGCAGAACTGCAAATGCTCTGATCGGCTCCATCAGCTCTATCAGCGCCAATATTTGCAAAAAGTATTGTAAGGGACTTAATTGTGTTGTTCTGTGCAGTAATCTGCTCCAGTAAAATGCTCTGCATTAGGGGCAGGTTACAGCTAACACCTGGCAAATGGTGTGAAACAGGCTGGAAACTGTAATGATCATACAGTAGCATGTGTCTTGTATTTCAAGAAATTACTTCTGTCCACCCACAATATTGTTTTAAGTGAAGTACTAAATGAGCCCATAGTTCAATAGCTCTGTGTGAAATACTTTAACAGTCTAAATGTTCCAGATTAGGCAAGGCTAATGGCAAGTTGCAATGTACATATGTGCAGGAAAAATCACTTCAGCCACATCTGAAATAGTTTGCTAGTGTAACTCCTGGAGGCTGATTACAGTTGATACTCAGATACACAGCGGATTGCCACGACCAGGTGAAATCACAGGGAGCATTTTACTACAATAGGACACAATCATGCAAAGACAAAAATGGGAAGTTGAGCCTAAAGATCCTTTCATATGCCAAAGGTATATGTGGTGAGAAATCACAGACAGACAACCCCAAATTTCTTCAGTGCCTGAAGTGTCTCTCCTTGTTTTGTAAAACTAGAGGGACTGTAACATGATATTCCTAAACCACTCTAAGGTGCCACATCAGACAGACAGAGAAGGAAGAATGCTACCTGCTGTTTTTTGAAGGATCCAGGCCACCTTCGCTCAGTCACTATCCCAGGCTGGCCATATTTATATTAGAACTGATAGAGTCACAACCTATGCAGGCAAATCTGGAGAACCAGCCAGGACAGCTAGAGATAATGCCACAGATCGCAGACATAAAACTATTATTATATAAAGTCTCTGAAGGTACCTGAAGCTAAAAAGTGGCTATGACCATTTAGTGACTACATAGGTTTTGTCATTACCAGTGGCATCCCAGANCTCATGTTCCGCCAGAGGTCTGCCCAAGGGGCCAAGAAGGCCAGTGGCACCCCAGACTATATAAGAACAGTGTGGCCAGCAGGACCAAGGAAATGTTTGTCACTCTGCACTCAGCACTGCTGAGGCTGCAGCTCAGGTCCTGGGTATCACAAGAGAGACATAGAGGTGCTGGAACGGGTCCAGAGAGGGACAGTGAAGCTGGTAGGGGGTCTAGAGAGTGACTTACATGAGGAGAACCTAGGGGAGCTGGGGGTGTTCAGCCTGCTGAAAGGGAAGTTCAAGGAACCTTATTGCTTTCTACAATGGCCTGAAAGGAGGGTGTAGCCATGTGGGGTCAGTTTCATCTCCCAGGCAGCCAGTGACAGGACAAGAGGACACGGCCTCAAGCTGTGCCAGGGGAGGTTCATGATGGATATCAGGAATAATTTTTTTCACTGAAAAGGTGGTTAAGCATTGGAATGGAATCTTCAGAGAGGTGATGGAATCCCCATCCCTGGAAGTGTTCAAGAAACAATTGGATGTGGCTCTCAGTGCTTTGGTTTAGTTGACCTGGTGGTGTTTGGTCAAACGTTGGACTTGATGATCTTTTCCAGCCTTCATGATTTTGTGGTTCTCAAGGGATATGGCAGGCTGCAAAGTGCTTGGGCTTTCCCTATCCAACCCTCTCTGATTTTTTTCCAGTGGGTGTAAGAAAGAAAAGTAAAGACTGAAAGAGCCTTTCCTACAGTGAAAGGCAGCCCTGCTTTAGAAATCCCTGATGCCATTAGGAATCATTTTTCAGACAAGGACCATCAAGATGGCAGGGGAGTTGATGGCCAGTGGTGAGCAGGGAGTAATGATGTTTCTGACTCCTCGGAGCCCGCAGCACTGTGCAGGGAGCCCAGCTTCCCCTGGCCCAGCAGAGGGCAATCCCAGCAAACAGGAATGAGTGCTGGGGTTCAATTTCCCTGCAAAAGTGAAAGGTTGAAAAGTAATAGAGCCACAGCTACCCAGCTGCTTGTGCCTCCCATTACCGCTGCCCCTCAGCCTGTGAGTGGGAGGTAGGAGCTGGGAGCATGGAATGTGAGGAAATGGCCCCATTTCTGCCAATTTTGGGTCAGCTTGTGACCTCAGGAGCTCTGCCCCGTTCAAAGATTTGATGGGATCAAGCCCTGCTGGAAAGAATTCTGAAAAGCAGCCATATTCTGCAGACGTAGGTATATGAAAAATCCAGGAAAAAACAACAAGTTGCACCTTGTTTATGCCTCTCTTTTTTTTGTACACCTTGCTGGTACAATGTCAAAACTTTTCTAGGCCTGCCTGGAAGAATATTTGCAAGCAAAAGAAAATCAGAGCAGCTTAGTAGTCAGACATTTTTCAGTGTTTATTTCTGCTAATAAACGAAATGACTCACTTCTAAGCCTCCAAGTACATTGAGTTTACTTTCCCATGCACTGGCATCAGCAAACATTTTTACTGTAAATCATATTAGCTAGTCCTAAGCTCTTTTGCCTACAGTTTGATGCAATGTGTGCAAACCCCTGCTCGTCTACGTTGGTATTTGTTCATTATTTTCGGCAGTTGATTAGCACTGAAAGCCAGAGATACCACAGAAACCATGCAATACCAAGAGTCACTATAGCACTTTTCTATATAGAAGAGAACTTCATTGTTCTTAGCAGTATAAACATACATGAGAAATCACAGAAAAAAACACATACCTATTTGAAGTAATGTTGCAAGAAGGCTTTTGACGTTCCCTCCATCAGCAGCACTGCTCAGCAAACGACCTACAACAGTTGCGCTACAGTAGACAAACCTGGCAGAGACAGAGTCATGGATGAATGCTGTAAGGTCTGCAGTCTCTTGGCCAGCCAAAGGTGATTAACAGCAGCACAGACTTGTGTACTGTTCCTTAAAAGCTGCTGCAGGAAAGCAGGCTGGACAGGGCAGAGATAATTCCAGGAAGCTCCATTACATGGAGGTCTATAGCATTTGGAGAGGGGTCTTTTCTAGGGCCACCTCTTGTTCCATGCAAATAGGAAGAAATTGCCTGCTGTCATTTATCCCACACTACCAATGGGTTCAGAAGGAAATATTCAATGGCCTTTGAGGTACATCTTCTGATATTTTATCTCTGACTTTTAGTCATGAAATAAGATCCACAAAAGCTCTCAACAAAGGAATACAATTGCTGAACTCATCTCTTCACCCCATCTTTGGATAAAATCTACTAAAATGCAAGTCTTTAAATAGTAATTTACCCCAACCCTCATAAAAATATATGTTTATATTATGTGTACAAATAAATATAAATATATACATATATAAATAAATTATACATATAGGAAAAAAATTAAAATGTATGTGTTCCATGCCATTTCCCTGAACATCCTGGTGCACTATGTCTTACCTATGCTCATCAATGCACAGTCAATTCCAATTTTAATGAGATTTAAGAATNGTCTTACCTATACTCATCAATGTACAGTCAATTCAAATGTTACTGGGATTCAAGAATTGTTTAAAACTTGGCTTTGCTCATTCAGCAATACTCCTTCATTTCAGTCAGCCTAATGTGGGTTAGAAAATCATATCAAATCATCAAGCTCATCTCACAAACCCTATAGAGAAGGAAATAATCACTAGAGAACCAATTTGATATCAGCTGACTATTGAATAAATTAGTAGAACAAGAAAGATGAGTATAAAATTTCTACTAGAAATAATTTCTACAGAAAGCAATAATATCATTAATACATTGATCATAAAAGGAAGCTTGGCGTTATAAACTCCCACACTGCATGTTTTATTTGAAAACTTCTTCAAAACGTTTTTTTCAAGCAATTAAACAAATATTTTTGCTCCATGTCATAGTACGTCATTAGGAAACACAAAGAAAAGTCTAATGCTGTCAATGTCACAATGTCAGTGAAATGACTGCATCTTTTTGAAATATTTTGGTTAGGCTCTGTGTATGACATTTTGCTGAGTGCAGTGACTTTTGCTGAGGACTTTGAACTCAGCAAGAAAATATTCTTGCCACACATATAGGCATGGAAATATGTACTAACATTTCGGTAGTTTCTGTCATTCTCTACCGAAAGAACAAGGAAGGGAAATACTGTCATTTTCTTTTTTGAAAGAAAGGGGTGGAAAGAACAGACCAGAACAGACCAGAAACAGACAGATTATTGGAAGTGCAATGATAAGAAGTTTCACAGAGAACTACAGAGATGGATGATTTGTACTGCCTCATTTAAAAACCAGATATTAAAATTATAGTTGTGTAAATAAATTGGTGTTGTTCTGAATGCAAATGTGAAGATATAAATAAAACTCCCACCATTTTGAGTCAATCTGTTGGGGTTTTTTCAGGCTAATGTGGTTTTTTAAAGAAATTGTACATATGTACTGGGTTATAGCTGGCCATTATATATTCACAGAATTGAAGATTGGCACCTGCCTGCCCCCTTCTCATGTGGAATTGCCCATTCTCCAGGCCAGTGTACTCATAATGATCTTTTTTTTCTGATCCAGCTCCTTCATATTAATCACAGTGGAGCATGTGACAGTGGTTTTTGTCATGCCAGTTTTATATGTCTTGTGCAATACAGAGGTCTGGTGGATGTGCTGATCCCTGGAGATGTGCTGTGTTGGATGCTGTGCCAGTGGAGATCAGCTGCTTTAATGCACATGGACATCTGAGGCTGAGGGGTTGCCCCTGAAGTGCTTCATGTTATTGTACAAAATAGGCTTTAGAAGAAAAAGGAAGATTAAATCTGCATTTATGCCTGCCTTTGATTTCTCAGTTTGCCACTCTCTATGTCCTGAACAGACAGGCCCCCGCAGCAAATGTGGCCTGCAGCAATAGCCCACACTGTTGACAAAGTATGTAAGATGTGGCAGATCAAAGAGCAAAGTTAATGTATGGACTGTGGTAGTAATCCACTACTGAGAAAATATGCTCATGCCATTTGCAGTTTAAAGATATCCTGGTTTCTGGGAGCTTTTCTCTTTGCATTCTTGAGTGTCCTCTCCTTCCACAAACTTTGGTCATTACCTTCTATTTTGTCCTTTTCCTCTGAACTGCTAAATTGTCTTCAAACAAATAAATATTAACAAAAGTTCCTCCAAGGGATTCAGTTCAGGAGAATTCAGTCCTTTATGTCTAGGGCAGAACACGTCAGTCCCAGCATTTCCATCCTCCTCTCTGGTCATCCTGTGGTCCATTTTAAAGCTTTGCATCTCTTCCTGTAATGTCTGTTGGGGTTCTTACTGGTGCTGGGAGGGTGATCTTTAAACTTTAACGTTCAAGTATGACCTGCTCTGGTAGGTGCACATCTCCTCAAAATCCCAGAAAATCAGATCCTCCACCCCAGTTCAGCTGGGGACGTATCCAAGAGGGAGCGTGAACGCCTCCTCCACACGGGCTAGCTCTGCCTTCAGGGCAGGTACCAGATGGGCAACAGACTCAGGACACAGACTCAGGACACAGTTCAGGCGGTCTGTACTGTACCAGGGAGATACCCAGAGTCAAAAAGGAAAGGTCTAAACCTGAGGAGGATGACCACTCAGGAAGGACAATCTGAACAATGTAGGAATGGTGAGTTTGGACTTCTTAGGGGAGAAAGGAGGGGCAAAAAAGATAAATGAAATGGGATGAGTGAAAACAATGACTTTCCAATGGAGTATGGAAATGTGATGGCCGATCCAGAAAAAAGTTAGAAATATTAATTTCAAAAATAATCTGGGAAGCAACTTTCTGCAGACTAAGAGGTTCCAATGCTTTGAATCAGGTGATGGTGTCACTCTTGTTAGGAACATCTTTTTTCATTGGAAGGAAACACGGAGTATTTCATACTGCCACTAAGCCTGAGAACAGTTATTGCAGTACACTGGAACGAGCACGGAAACATAGAAACCTCTCTTAGTTTTATACAGCCAAATACTGAAAGTCTCTACTAGAAGCTGGTTGACTCCCTGGTTTTCACACAGGGCTTACTCACAGGCACTGAATCAGGCTCAGTGTTTTGCAGTTGCATTCTACCTTTGAACTTGGTAATTCTCTCATCTCTTAATCTCCTTTTCTATAGGAACTGGCAGCCTGCCTGGTTTTAAGCAGAAGCTCAGGCAATGATTTTGCATTTTTTTGTGCTTGTGGCTTTTCTCTTTTTTTTTTTTTTCTTAGATTTTTGGGCATTGCTCAGTCTTGAATTTTGGATCTACTGATATTCAGTTGCAATGACTGATACAGGGAAGAAAACAAGTTACAGTCAGTCCAGTCTCTCTCACAGACAGTCGGAGTTATCCCCCAGATTCCTATGAATTGCATTATTTCTTTGATTGGCATTTGGGAAAAGACAACAGTGACAGCTATGTATCACAGGCAGCTATTGTGGCACGATGAACAGCAAGAATCACAGCTGATCCCTGGGATGTTGCATACAAGATTCAAGGTATCTGTCCTCTAGATGTTGTGTTCTGCTTCCTCCTGCGCAGAGGTGCCAAATACAGGTCAGATACACCCATCTCACATTTGGGCTGCCCTTCAGGCTCTCACTCCATGTTATAACACAAGTTTTTGGAGGCAGGTTTTTACATATATGTTTGGAGATATAAGAAAAAATCCGGAACATCTGTGAGTTAAATCAGAATTGAGATCTTCCTTCCTGAAGCCACCAGTTTTTGAACACTAAAGCCATGGCTTTTGTTAAGGAAGTTCTTTTTTTTTTCTTTAGATATGGGATTCATAATACTTCCCCCAGACTATTAAGAAAGAGAAAGAAATCCTTTATCACTCTTCCAGTGTGGCCTCTGAAGGACTTTGGCACATTGCTGCTGGATAAAATCTGTCTGCTTCCTGAAATACATCCTGACTCTGATGTGGTTCCTGATTCCACCCATTTAGTAAGGTACCTGATCCTCTTCCAAGCAGTGCAGAGGAGAATTTTCAAGGATATGAGGAGCACCTACATCACTCCTGCAGCATCTTAACAGAAATACTGTGGATGAAAATAGCATTGGCTGTATGATGACAACAGTGCTTTTGACCTTGGGATTTACTTTCCTAGTCTTTGATGTTCCTGCTCCTTCAAAGTGATAAAACTGTACAAAATCCTTCACTATGTTTTGTTTCTCTTTTTTAACAGAATCAGTCACATGTCAATGGTGGGCATAAAAGACATCTTAGGCTCACAGGAACTGAAACATCACCCTCATAGGAAGTTCTTTTTTTGCTAACTCTTCATTAGCTTGAGGCTAGGTGATGCACAGTGGAGAGATACAGAAGTNCCTCTTCATTAGATGAATTATTAATCAACAGCTTGAGGCTTGGTGGTGCACAGTGGAGAGATACAGAAGTTGCTTAGGAAAAATTAGATTGGATCCTTGTCCATTTTGAAAACTGGAATTTTCACTGTGCTTGATAAAGATGTTGAACAAAACTGGTCCCAGAATTGGTCCACACTTCTCCTCATCTTAAAAAGGGATTGTTAAACCGTAGCACTTGCTTCTTGCTCCTTATTCAGCTTTCAATCTGCAAGAGGGCCTTCACTCCAATCCTTTCTTTAATCTTTTGGGGGAACAAACCAGACAATACAAACTGTCCAGATGCTGGGACTGACAGGTGGAAGCCTGTGCCCTGGTGTGGCTGGTTCTTCAAAGAAGTTTGTGTCATGTGGTGATGCACATCTTGCCAAGTGCCAGGTAACCCCAGCACAGCAGGCATAGTAAAAGCTGTTGTTGTTGTGAAGATATGAAAGAGGGCCAGTGACACAACAGAGGAGACCATCATTGAGAAGAACAAAACTTTAGCTGCCATCCAGAAAAGGAGGGAAATGGGCGAAAAAAAGTGTGGGGCTGAAAGATGCACCATGTAAGGTGAGTTAGAAAAGCAGCTGCCATCAGTGACCAGTGACTGATGTACAGGTACCAGTCAGCCATGAGCTTTGAGATGTCCAATCAGCCTCTCTGGCACTGTCTGAGGAGCCCAAAAGGACCCAAAAGATCAGCAGGATTTGTGCACTCTGTAATAAACAAAAAGAGTTATTAAGAACATTTTTCCTTTGAAATTTTCAAAACCTTAATTCTGTGCCAGCTTCCATGGGACATCACCTTCAGATTGAGACATATCCTACCAACAAAGCAAACAATCCTCCAAAATGCCTAACTCCAAATGTTCGATTTTTTTTTTTTTTTTGCTATGCCAATTGCAGCCAACATAAAGCAGGTCATCAGTGAGAGACAGCCTGAATATCCCTTCTATGGGAAGGGTAAGCAGAGATCCAGCCAAATAGAGTGATTTTTTTCTTTAAAGAAGCAGATGTAGAAGGATGCTGACATTGATAAGTCTTTATCACACACATCTGCATAGAATCATAAAATATGAAAAATGGTGAAAGAAAAAGTCAAAGGCAAAAGTCTATGGGATTCATTAATCAATGATAAGGAATGGAAGGATATAAGATAAATGAAAAAGCACAGAATAATGACTTTGACACTTTATCACATAAGACTGATGTATTATTTCATAGCAAGCAAAAAAAAAAAAAAAAAAAACAAAAAAAAAAAAAAAAAACAAAACCCCAAAAAACCACCAAAGAAAAGGTTTGTATAAGCACATTTGACTCCTTCTGTCATAAACTGTGAGGAGTGAAATAATTATTCCTACAACAGAAAATGGGGCTGTTACTGGTGACTGGGTGAGCAACACCCAGTGGAAAGCTCTCAGCGTCTGCAGATTTCATCAAGTGATGTAGTAGCCGAGGAAGACAGAGATATCAAAATCCATAAGAGTGTTGTTCTGTAGTTGCATAGGCTAATTGTTGCCAGCCTAGAGATGAAACTGAAATTATGAGTGGCTCAAAAGATTGGTGTTTCAAGAAAAAATATTAGTCAAGGCTTTGAAAAGTCGTGCAAGAGAAATAGAGTGAACAAAAGGCGTGTGTTAGAATCCTCCTACATCTGCAAAGAAGTTTCCAATGAATTGGTATTTCTGCCCAGATGGCAAATTGAAAATGAAATTATGTGTTTTAAAGGTAGAAAGAGACCACCATTTTCCTTTGTTTATGACTTCTTGCATAATGTAGATGCAGACTTTCATTCAAGAGAAATTTTTTAGAAAAACTAATAGTCTTAAGATTTCAAATAATTGAGAAACCACTACCTTTCCTTTCCATTAACTTGAATTATTAACTGCCACATACCATGAAGGACACATACAACAAAAGAAGGACCTGGATCTACTGGAACAAGTCCAGAGAAGGGCCACAAAGGTGCTCAGAGGCTGGGAGCACCTCTCCTATGAGGACAAGCTGACAGAGTTTGGGATGTTGAGCCTGAAGAAGAGAAGGGTACCAGGATATGATATAGCAGCCTGCAAGAACCTAGGGGGGCCTATAAGGATGCTGGAGAGGGACCTTTTACAAGGACACGTAGTGACAGGACAATGAGGAATGGCTTTAAACTGAAGGACAGGAGGTTTAGATTAGATATGAGGAAGAAACTCTGTACCGTAATGGTGGTGAAAAATTGGACCAGGCTATGGATGCTCCATCCCTGAGGCGTTCAAGGCTGGGTTGGATGAAGCTCTGACAACTTGGTCTAGTGGGAAGTGTCTCTGATCATTACAGGGGGGTTGAGTTAGGTAATCTATGAGATCTTTACCAACACAAACCATTCTATGGTTCTTATCAACTTGACATTGCCCAGTTCTAGTTTCTCACTAATAGGTTGTATTGCCAGTGTGTAACATGACATTTTGACTAAATACTTTTATTTCCTGAAAAAAATGAACATGTGCTCATGTCCTCCAGATGCTTATTTACAGGAGGCAAGTCATATTCAGTGGTATATAAAAGTTAAAAAACATTTCTAAAATATTACTGTTCCTCGTTGTTATCTGATAACTTAGTTGGCAGTGTTCAGTTCCTGGAGATAAAAAAGCTTTTCTTTCATACTTTTGTTTTTCTCTTACATAAGTTCTCTCTTGGCCTCCTATCCAGGCCTTCCTTAGAGAAACAAAAGAAAAAAAACAACAAAAAATAGTTTATTAGTGCATCATCTTGTCAACATATGGTGAAAATTGCCTTTTGTCAACATGTTTCTGGGTGACATTTCTCTCTCAGACTATAACAGTGCACCAGCAAAACCTTCCTACCTAGGATGCATGTTATGAGTACACTTTCTATGCAACAGGGCAAAGAGAGGAATGTCTAAAGTGAAGCAAACTGGGTTTCTAGATCTCTAATACTACTTTTTTTGCTTTTTCTGGAAATATTCTCTCCCCAGCTCATTGCATCCATTAGTCGCAAGCAAGCAAGTCAGCAAACATCTTTCCTCACTGACTATCTTCTCTGACTCTTTAGAAACATCAAGCACAGAAATATACTATACTATATTAGATTATATTACCCTGCACCAACCTTCTCTGCCTGCCCTGTCTTACACAAGGCACATGTGCCTCTCAAAGACACCTGCCCTGCCATCACACCATTCCACTGGTACCTACGTGCTGAAACACACCTTCCTTCATGGCCGGTGCCACGCTTCTCCTTCCCTCTTCCTCCCCCAACTCCCTGTGCCCTGCACCACAGCCAACTCTGGCCCCAGCCCCTTCACATCTTGGTCCCTTGCTACTGAAACTCCTCTTGAAACTTCAGGCTCTGGAACCAAAGAGAAATGTAGGCAGTTAATAACAGTATCTACATAACTAAGTGGATTAAAGTCATTCCTATTAATGTTGTCTTATTTATATTTGAAAATACAGACCAATCAGAAAAGAAAACATGCCAGCAATATGCCCTTTGCTGGCAAGGCTATTCCTCTGCATATCCTCAGGGACTGAAGGCAATTCCATAGAGGGGAAGTTCAGGTAAATCTTATCTCTCAAACAGGAATCACCTTGAAAGTCTAAATACTAAACAGATTTCTTTAGAAGACAGTCTCGGAATGAATCTCAGAATACATAAGGAAGACCTTTCAAAAAGTGTATTAGAAGAAAAATATCTGTATTTGGATTACAGGTTAAGAACACAGTTTATTATTCAGTGTAATTTAATTGCTTTGTTACTAGGGAACACACAGTCATACAAATGCCCCAAGGCAGCTCTTTACATGGGGAAGGTATAAATATGATCATGCAGCTGAACTCTTCCATTTGTTGCTGGATGCCCAGAAACTAGAAAAGGGAACCACAAATGCTTCTTGACACACAAGCCCCTTCTGGTAAAGAAAAGCCCTTGTTTATGTAAATAACCCTTTCTAGTAATTTGGAAGCAGCTGCTAACCACAAGTGTTTTAATTGCCACTGCACTATTTCAATTACTAATTTTTAAATTGTTCCCATCTCTCTATGGACATGTTGCAAATTATTATAATTTGTTATGATGGACAGCATTAGAATGGCATCTATTAGCACTTCTATAGGTGAAAGACCCTCATAATGTCTATTAGCAACCCTTGCAGGTGATGACAATGATGGAGGGGAGGTACACATCCTACATCTACTGTGAGCAGTAATTCAGCTGCTGAGTTCTGAGTAATTACTTCTTCTTTTTTTCATTTGTCTGGGTTTTTTTTTCCCCCCCTTTTATTTGTCTCTCTTCCAGACATAAATATTGAAATGTGTAAGTAAACTCAGTCATCCTAAAATTCCAGTAGAAAAATTCTGCAGTATTTTACTACATTCAAATTATTTTAAAATCCAGCATTTTACAGACAATGAGGTCCTCATACACTTAATTTTTGACAATTTGTTTTGAACATTGGAAGAGAACAAGTTAGGATTCTAAAAGGTAGCAGGAGGCCTATTACACAGTGGGTGGCAACTCAGAGTGGCATAGGAGAGAGACAGCTTCTCTACAACCTTAGTGACCCCTGCAAGCTGTAAAAATCAATAAGAGAATCCAACCAATTAAGGGGTACTGAGGAGTTTACAGAGGCTGAAAATGGAACTGAGGGATACAGCCATTGATTTATTGTCATAGCGTGTTCCCAAACAATAGATTTATAATTCCATTGTTTGCTACTGGATTCTTTTTTCTTCTTTAAAGTAATCAAATACGAGGCCCTCTTCTGATGCAGGTGCATTAGGTAATTATCCTTGTGAAAGATGCTTTTGTCCTCCTTGCTCCTTAAAATACTTGAAGATTCACTTAGACAAAAAAAAAAAAAAAAAAAAAAAAAAAATCCCCCCAAAAAACCCAAAAAGCAAAAACTGAAAACAGCATATGGCTCTGTAGATGAGAGCATCATTCTCACCCCATTTCTGTGTGGGTGGAAGAAATGTAAATGCTTTTTAAGAAAAAAAAAATGCAATAAATGGGTTAAATGGATTTTCTGCTATCACTCCTTTGCTAGTGATGAATACTTCAGAGAGTATTCTCCTGAAAGTTGTTATGGTCTTGGATCCATGCAGAGGATGCCACCAAACCTTGCTCACTTCCACGACATGACCATTCTCCTAATGACCCAGCAAGTGTCACACTCCTTCCCTCAGCTGCTCTGTGCTCCTGCTCCCTCACAAAACTCCTTTTTTCTTCTGTGTACCCAAGTGAGGTGATTTCAGTCTAAACCAAAGGGAACACCCTGCAGCAAAGCAGGCGTGAGGCTATCAGGAGTCTCTAATTACAAGGGTACAGGACCAGTGACTTACTGCAGGTGTACTGGTCCAGGGCACTGCCTGTCTGATGTTCAGTTCAATAGCACTGGTACAGGGCTTCCCCTTCTCTCGGTGTTTGGCTCCACACTGCAGAAATCTGACTGCTTCAGTTTTAATGTTAAATAGATACACACTTGAATGAAGAGGTCCTTCCCTTGGTGTCACAGCTGTGCTGTGCAGGAGTGATCAGTGCTTGCAATCAAGGTTTCACAGCCAGTACACAAGGCAGCTGCCTCAGTTTGCTTTGAAATACCACTAGATTCTGGGGAAATGTTCCAGAATTGTCTCATGTTTCAATCTATCTGGCATCCCTCCTGGCTGTCCTTTCGCATTTCTTGGACAATGGAATGCTCCAGCCCAGCACAGGTACTTTTCTTAGATGGGAATTTCTTATCTGCAGCCCTCCTTGTATCTCCAAACTTGAAGATGCTATGGGATACAACTGAGTAATTCAGGATCACTTTGGGAAATGAATGGCTCCATCATTTGCAAAAATCCCTTTCTCCACTTTGTATTTTATTACAAATACGTAGTTCAACCAAAGATGTAAGACACAATTGTGCAATCCGTGTCTCACTGCCCTCTTTACTCTCATTTATGATCAGGGGACTCTGAACCTACACCAAAATGCAATTTCTACTCAACTTTTTCTGAACTCTGTTCCTTCTGCTGCCCTGCCTGTGTCCTTTTTCTTCCCAAACAAAATCTATTTGTGGAATGCTCTTTCTGTGTCTTGCTAACACAAGCACACAAGAATGAAATACAATATAGCTGACAATCTTGGTACAGGCAAATTTAATTATTTAATCCTCATTTAAGGGAGAGGGGCTATGAAAGTATTGGAGAAGCAGCAGAACAACGATAAAGGTAAAGCTGGGTTTGAGAATGAGGAAAGAGGAACAGTGAAAGATCCTTAGCACAACTGCTCTGCTGCTGCTGCTGTTATGTGAAAGAAGGCAGTAAGTGCTTCTGGGAAAATAGATCACAGATTTTCTGAAAGTAGCTGCTTCTCTTCCAGTCTTCACATCTTCCTTCCTCAATGCCAGCAGTTACCATGCAGGGCTGTAGGGCTCAGCACAGTCAGAGCAGGCAGCAGGGCCATGGCTGGGTGACAGCCTCATGCCAATACTGGCAATTGCTTACCTTGTCTTTGAGGGTCCTGAAAGTTGTTCCTAAGGGCACAGAAAGTTCACAAAATCAAACTGGAACTTGTGTGTATGGCGATATCACTCTACAGTTTTCTTTAAAAATCAATCTGAGCTGCTTGCAGACCCTTAAATTTTTTCAAACACGTACAAATTCTGTCTTAAGGGTATAGAAATCACTTTAAATTACTCTGGCTATGCATGATAGAAAGTGCTAAAGATTACTTAGTTAATCTTTGCAAGCACTTTAAAGATAAAAAGTGTCAATTTTATATTACTAGTAGTAATAAATAGATCCTTAGGTTGTTAATTTCAGCAGAGATACCTGCACTTCAGTTAAAGCTGAGAAAATAAAGGGGAGGGAGCACAGTTGGACTAATTGCTATCAATTGCACTCCACTGCTTTGTGCTTACAGTCAGCTGAGATTTGTTTATTCATCTGTTTGCTGATTTAACTATGTGATTCCCCCAAACCCAGGCATCACAGTAAAATTTTGATGCATTTCCCTGGAAAACTTATCCTTAAATTGCTTCTTTATCATTTACTGAAATACAACCACTCATAAAGAGTCAGTTCACTGATCCCAGTGACAATGAGGAGTTTCAGCCTTGCTAGCAGCTAAGTGGCATTAATGTGATACAGAATTTGGGAAGCAACTTATTTGCATGGAAGAGCTCATTCCTCAGCTGTAGTCTATAGTCTGTGGAAATTCAGCAGCATCTATTGGATGTAGAGACCCATGAGCTTTGTATTTTTTAAAGTTTTCACAAAAGAGCTAAAATAGTTGCCAAATACCAAGTGGTTTCATAAAGCCTTTGTCCAGCATTGACATAAGCCTGTTTATAAAAAGAAAAATACATTTTGTAACATACAAATGAACAGAAAAAAATAAAATTAAAATATCCCACATTCTCCCAAACACATACAAAGGATTAAAACCACCTCTTGAATTTCAAATATATCACAAAAATGGGGCTACTTCTTGTTAAAGCAGTTTAGAGTTATGACTTAGTTCAGTGATATTATACAAAATCAACAGGCAGAGCATGCTCCTGGTGATGAACTATTTACTTTTTTTGCTAGATACTAATAATGGTATTCATTTTTCTATATAAAATGATAACAGCTATGAATTTAAAACTGTCTTAATGTGACTGATGCAGTTTCATATTAGCTAATAAAATTCCTCCATTTGTTTCTCACCTATTTATATGGCACCGCTTAGTGTTAGTGAAGTGTGACCCTGCCAGATGTGCCTGCAGAACTGAAATGAGTGCACAGTAGCAATGAAAGCCTCGCAAGCCCTTCAGCTAATTGACATTATTATGTGTACAGGAGGATGCAGGCAGAACAGCAGTTTGTTTCTTTACCAGACTTCCAGTGCAAAGCCACAGTCATGGCATCCTGCCAAACTGAAACGCCTTTTTCAGGAGATATCCCCACTGGTTTAATGTGAACTTTTAAAGATTTAAATTCTTTATTGACAAGAGGTTCTTAATCTTTATCATATTTACATGTTTTATTAGAATCCAAGCAATTGTCCTGGGTGCGATTATGCAATTTAGCCTTCAAAACCTTTAAGGTTTTAAAAGACAGGGCACAAGAACAACACTTCCCTCCCTCCACACACCCCCCCTCGTTCAAACACCACCTTATGGGAGAAAATGTCAAGTAAGAAACAAATTTTTTATACTAGTATAAAACACAATTGTCTAACTTATGTTTGGGGAGTTTTTAATCTTAGATACAGAGCTGGCCTTTACTTTATATTACAAATACCTGTGGATGCTGATGTTAAAGTCCAGAGGGCTTATTCACTTCAGGCAGCAGCTCCTTACAGAGGCAGCCCTCAGTTCCAAGGCTCAGATGGGTCCGAGTCTGTGCCCATGTCTCAGAACTTGGTGGTAGCACCTGGAAAATAAGTTTCCTTACTATATGCATTGCTTTGCTCTGGATATCTAGACCAACGACGCCTCAAGGACACCCTGCTGGTAAACCAGCTGGGAAATTGTCTAGTCACCTGCAGAGATAATGCATTGCCTTTGCTCTTGCTTGGGGAAAGGAGCTTAATCCTCAGACTACTTCATTTCTCCTCATGTGTTGCACGTGGCAGGGACAGCAAAAGCCAGGAGTGCAGCAACAACTCATGCACAAGCATGGCTGGGGGCCATGGAGAGGAGTTGGATGAGGCATTGGTTGGACATGGATGGAGCAGCCTCAACAAGACAGCCCTGCAGCAATCCAGGATGAGCTGACTGCTGCACACATACAAAGGTGAGCAGCTGAAGCTCAGCAGACTGTGAGGTTTTGAAACCAAACCTTTTTTAAGTAGGGAGAATAATAAACCATGGGACAAATTTTTACATATAATATGTGCTTGCTGCCACCACTTGAAAATGGAAAATCTTGGGGGATTTTTTTAAATATTTGCCCTGCTTCCTCCAGCTTTTGCAGGTGTTAATACTGAGTAGTTCAGGTATTAATGATGGGAGAGATCCTTCATCTTTGCAATATACAACGGCAAACACAGCAGTTCTTTCTGCCCCTACAATAAACTGGTCTTTTAGTCTTGTGACTCCTACCAGTTACATCTCAAAATACCTTCAGCTTCTCATCTAACATCATTTTCCTGACATGAGGAAAGAGAAGATAATTTCTCTCTTTGTTGGCAGGAAAAATGGCAGAACAGAAACAGTGGGTGCTGAGGGCGATTTCCATGCTGCCCACAGCTTGTGGCCACTTTGGCAGTCTCCAAATACCCAGGGCTGATCAAAGCACCTGAGGTGTTCCTGCAAAGCCCAGCTTCAGCTCTGTTTCACCCAAAAAGGAGACAATTTGCAGACTCTCAGATTACACTGCATGGTAGGTGGTGATGATTTGCTTGAACTGCAGTCTTATGCTCAAAACACAGTGTTGATGTGGACACACAACCACTAGCATGGCACAGAAATGCCCCAGTCCAGGAGAAGTCTTGACTTTGATAATAATCACCACTGGATCCTCAAGAAGTGGGGAAAATCACCTCTTGTGATTCCGATGGCCAATAGCATGACATTTTGATATGGACTTTGACTTAATCAGTTTTGAGATGACAGCAGAATCTGGCTAAGCTCTAGAACATATGACTTAAGTCAGTTATGTAAAAAGGAAAATATTTATAACACTAG
The DNA here is from genome assembly GCA_013400315.1 of Bombycilla garrulus. Classification (NCBI taxonomy): domain Eukaryota; kingdom Metazoa; phylum Chordata; class Aves; order Passeriformes; family Bombycillidae; genus Bombycilla; species Bombycilla garrulus. The sequence continues at coordinate 345,541 of VXBU01003983.1, forward strand.
AAATGCTGAAACATATGGAATATTATTTCTAACGACCTGAAAGAAAATGTTTCTAAATAGAAGTTCTTGTCTTCTCTTTAGCAAGGCTATTCTTAGTCTTCATTTGTTTTCCAAATGACAATATTATTCAGTTAATAGAATATGAAGCCAAGGAATTGAAATTGCTGAGTTCCTGGCAAACTTTATTCTCATCTTGCTCAATAATCATGATTATAATGATTTTATTCATAAGTCACATTAAGTTTTTCCCTATGGTAAAATTAAATGCAATGGGAATGGAATGATCTGTTCCCTAAATGCAAAGCTAAAAGCAATACATCTTGCTCCTACATGAAGTAACTGTATTTATGCTCTGGATAGTCAACAACTGAATCAGAAATAACTGTTCTGATGTATACTGGCATTCAATTCTTCCTTTTCTTTTTGTCTCATAGCAGAAGAAAATGTCAGTCTAATAAATTACAGCATTGATATCTCTCTTTATGGAGATCCCAGAATGCCAGAAAGATTGTTACTGAATTGCTGGATACAGAGTAATCAATGTCATCTGGGAGATCAGAATCCAGAAGTCAAACATGACACTGAAGAGATTGATTTCTGTCATGTTTTATTATAAAACATGTGCCACCAGCTCATTACATTTTCATCACACTGAAGGGGACCAACTTCAGGACCAAATTTGGTGTGAACATTTTGTTGAATTGGGGTATACTATAAAACCAAAGGCTGCACATAATTTGCTGAGATTTTGGTTTAGTAGAAAGAAATTTCTTACAGTTGGAGAGAAACTCTGAAAACCATACACCCAAAGAAAGTACCTGGGGTCTATGGTTAGCATGCAAAATGAAAGAAGTCATATCTTCCTTAGTTCATTATTGCCTAGTGAAGGTATGTTGTGATGTGTCAGGACACCTTCTGAAGGAAGCAGGATAACTGCACGAAAGCCAAATAATCTTTTCCTATTGAAACAAAGCAAATGATTTTTGGAGGGGTAGGGCAAGCAGAGCACACTCACTTGGGGCTTGACACAATCCTAAGCCTGGCAAAGGAGACAGAGGACAAGAAGTAGGAAAGGCTGCAATAACTTAAGAACTTTCAGCCTTGGGAGATGAGTGACAGATGTGTTTGCACAAGGCATTGCAGCGTTTTTATATTTGCTTGGCATTTATGAAGGGTCAGTCTTCTGGGTTTATATTTGTCACATACAGTAAACTGTGAAGATTTGAAGGAAGAAAACTTAATAATAAATCTGCTAAGGCTCTATGAATATAAAAGATTCTGTCATAACAGTGGCAGCATTTACCTATCTGCAGTATTCTGGAGAAATGTTCCCATAAAATTCATAGTTTTGATGTTCAGCAACTCACCAAACTTAAAAGAAGTTTGATAACAGTTGAATGGTGTATATTGCTTTAATTGAGGTTATGGCATGTCCATGACACAAGTCTTGGAGAACAAATGTCCCCACCAGCATATTGAAAGAAAATTTAGTTAAATGCATGGGATCACTGAGAATAAAGAGGTTGTCCTCTTCAGGTGGTGCTTTAACCCCAGTCAGCAACCACACACACACAGCTGCTTGCTCACTCCCCCGCCACAGGCCAGGGAGAGAATTGAGAGGGTAAAACCTACAAAACTCAGGGGTTGGCATAAAGACAGTTTAGTAGGGAAAGCAAAAGATGTGCACATAAAGAAAACAAGAAATAAATTAACTTCTTCCCATTGGCAGGTAGGTGTGTTCAGCCATCTCCAGGACAGCAGGGCCCCATCATGTGCAATGGTTACTTGGAGAGAAAAATGCCATAATTTCAAATATCCCCCTCTTCCTCCTTCCCAACTGTGGGAATCTTTTCTGTCCCGGGTGATCCCACAATGTGTAAAAAGTCTTTTCTTCCAACCCACCTTGCTGAAGAAGCAGTCTAGAGTCTTTTGCTCTCGGTCTCAAGGTTGTCTTTATTATCTTATCTAATACAGTTTCTTTCTGCCCTGCTGCATGCTTGCCCAGCAAGGGAGTTCGAGGCACACTGCCTGCCCCCGAGCCTGGGCTGTCTTTTTATACTATCAACTACGGATTTAATGTTTACTATTAATTTCCAATCCATGACCCTTACATTACATTGTTCAGTTCTCTGAACAAACTAATCCAAAGATGCCACCCTGGCTTAAAGATGGATGGCAAGAAGAAGAAGAGATAACATGCCACGTGTAAAAATTCTCCATCTTGACTCCCAGACCCCCCTGTCCAGAACCTCAAACCCCCCTGGACATGGCTCCAAACCTTTTCCTTTTCATCTATAATTATTACTATTTTACCATTTAAACTCTGGTGACTTGCAGTTCTTCTTATAAGTTAGTAATTTGTCCCATGGATTAAAATCAAAGCCACAGGCATTCCCGGTGGCAAACAAAGGTCTGTGACCCTCCTGCCAGGACTAAAAGCCTCCTGGCCAGGGCCCAGGTCATTCAGAGATGCCACAGGAATCCCCTGGATTCCAACCCCAGCAGCTTTATATACTGAGCATCATATTTATATACAATATGATGTCATACTGTTTGGAATATCCCTTTGGTCAGTTTGGGTCACCTGTCCCAGCTGTGTCACCTCCCATTTTGCCATATACCCCAAACTTCCTTGCCAGTGTGCCCATAGGAAAAGTAGAGAAGGCCTTGGCTCTGTGTAAGTCCTGCTCAGCAATAACAAAACTATCTCTGTATCAACTCTGTGTTCAGCACAAATCTAGAACACAGCCCTGTATCAGCTGCTGTGAAGATAATTAACTCCACCCTGTCCCAAACCAGCACACCCCATTACCATAACATAATAATAGAAGTTTACTGGAGAGCAGAGCAATGTAGCTAGACTTGCTACATCGTGCCTGCCTCACAAAGCTTATTTTCTGGTGTATGCTGAATTTTCCTAGTGTTTTGCCACAGAGGTCCTTTTTAGGATTACCTTTGGCAGCTTGGGAAAATTGATGCCAGTTTCCTTGGGTAGATTGAGACAGGGGGACTTATTAATGCAGCACAGGAGCACACCACCATGTCACCTGACTCTCCTATCAGAGAACACAGTGGACAAAAGCAGCTCTGGCAAGGCAGATTAGGCCAGCCCCATCTGAAATATGTGGGGCTAGGAGGCCACACTTAACCCCTAGGGGCTGAAATGCCTGGGGTGGGCAAAAGGAAGTGAGGGACCAGAACAATCAAAACCACACTGAGCAGTCCTCCAAAAACAATAGCTTGGTTTGCTTAGGACTCTGTCTTTTGAGTATAAACCTAAGCAAATAATGGCACCTATTTCTTTATTAATTTCTCTCTCTTGTTTAAAGTGCACTAGGTATCAGGAATCCATGTTTGTCTAGTGTATGCTGAACTTATGGTCAAAGGAAAATGTGATCTGTGTTGGAACCATTTTCCCCCAAATAACGGAATTAATCCCCTAATTCAACAAGAGCACTGTGGAAGCAGCACATTTAAAAGAAAGATGAGGTTTTGATTAACTTATTTTCGTGTATTTGCATGTATATGTGTACGTAGTATGTGTAAAAGCTGATGTTTATTTACACCTGGCATGCCTTTGGAGTACCAGATACTCCCTTGCAGGAAAGAGTATATCTTCTTTTTTGCCATGAACTTACCTCTTGAGCTACAGATGGAAGAACATTAATATTTACAAAGCTATTATAACTGACATATTAAATTTCATGGGGATATGTATTTTAATTGATAGCCATAAAAGCAGTGCACTAAAGGTTATCTTGCAACTATATTTGGAAATCACTTTCATAACATCACTTAATTCTTCTAGAAAGAATCTTTAATCAAAGAAAATCTCTGCTGATATTATTACATATATTTTATTTGAAAGTGACCCTATTTCATCTTGTTGTGACCTTATCTTATGCATGATTCAGCAAGAATGGGAATTCATTTACTTCCCACAGAACCTTTTACTTCATATATGCTGCGTAGATTTTCTATCCCCAAATAGATTAATGCAAGAATATAAACACTGGCTATGATACACCAAATCCCTGCTCAAAAAAGGGCTGGCGTGTAACAGTGTCCTCAAGCAGCTGACTACTAAATGTTAGAAAACTGTGACAGAAGGCTGACTTTTTTCCTCCCATTTTGTAAAATAAAGAGTTTGCAAGGGAAATGTGTGTTGTCAGAAAACTGAAATAATGATGTAGTGTCATTCACTAAATATAACATCAAGTTGTTTTTGCCATTAAAAATAGAAGAAAAGAATGATTGTGGTTTTTAACTTGCAACTCTGCATTATGTCTCTCCCCAGCTGCCAGTGGACAGCCCACACCTTGCCATCAGCACAGTCTGTCCCTCTCTGCTATCAGGTATCCACAACCTGAATAAGGTCTGTGAAAAACAACAATTTAAAAATCTCCCTAGGCTGTGTAAGAGCATCACCACTTCAGGGAAGCATAACGCTTTGGAGGGTGACTTGACTGGCAGTTGTTGCTGTTTCAGTCTGTGTTTTCCCTCCTCCCATATTAAAACACACTGTTCAGCTCTGTGTGGCTGTGGGGAGGCTGGGGCACACAAGGCTGCAGGGCTGTTGGTAAGGGTATCTGCAGGGGTGGCTGTGATGGTGGCGGTGGGGGAGTCTACAGACACGATACCTTTTTCCCTTTTTCAACATGAGAGTTACCGTATTCATTAATTAACATATCCAGCTGTCAACAATGAACAAGTGTGGGTTAAGAACTGTATCCCTATTGTTCATGAAAGCACAAGTGTTAGAAGTGTTAGAAGCACTTTCAAAAATGAGAAGTGTGTGAAGTGAGAGCCCTGTAATGCTTGTGTTATTTTACCTTCAGTGCTCTTGCCCTGCATATGCCCCAACCCACCTGCGCTCCGGGTCCCCGTTGTGAGACATTGGACTGTACTAGTGACACTCAGTTACAAATGCATGTGCAAAAACATAATGGGCCTGTGAGCAAAGCTATGGAGCAAATATGGACAAAGCAAACTGCAACAACTTGATAAGATCAGATCATTTCCAGCCAGCTGTTACAGACCTAGACATCAACATACATGGAGTCATCTATTTAGACACCCAAAAGTTCTTGGATGACTGCTGGACAATGGACTTGTCAAAATAGTTCAGCTGCAAAGGAGGAAGAAAGATGGCTCTGGCCTGTAGATGTTCGTTGGTTTCAAGGTACAAAAAAGAGAACAAGTGACCAGTTTTTACAGTAGAGATGATTACCTGTGGATCTGAGTGGTGCAGCATGGAAATGGAATGAGCAAGGAGGTGATGTGGTGACTCTGCTGATGATACGGAGTTATTCAGAGTGAAAAAAAAAACTAGGGCTCTTTGTTAAGAGCAGCAGAACAACCTGAAACTTATGATGGACTGGGCAAAAAAAAAAAAAAAAGGAAATTAGGTTGAACTCAGATAAATATAAAGCATGATGAAAACTTGTTTGACCTGACAAGGAAAAACTTGGGCTGTAAGTACCATATTAAAATTGCAAGCTGAAAGTTCAGCACCAAACATGAGGAATTACAATAAACAAACAGAAAACAAACCAACAAACATGGTTGAGCCTCTGTAGCAATGCACAATATATTTGAATTTCACTTGTTTAGGTAGTTCTGGTCTACAGATTTCTGCCCACAGGGAGCATAATGGAACTGGAAGAAGTTTAGAGGAAGGGAAATAGGATGGTTATGGATATAATGCAAGTTCCATTAATTACACTAGAATACATTTGCTTAATCATAAAGGAAAGAGTTACTCTCTAAGAGCACAAGAGTCCTGGACAAGTTGAACATAACAGCAAGGGAAGAGCTGATGGACTTCAGATGAAAAATTCATAGACCCAAAGTAAATAAAATAAGGGTTTTTTTTCCCCATGATGTAGTAAATCTGCTATTCTTTGCCGCGGAACTATGACTTCTAAGTGTCATTTTCACAGGACCAATGAGACAAATTCCACAAAGAAAAATCCACTGACAGAAATGAAATACATATTTATTTCTCTCTCAAAAAGTGTCAGAGGTGTAATTCTTCAGCAGCTGGAATGATGGAGCTGGAAGGAATTACATCTTCTGGGTGTTGCTCAGGGCAAGGCCCGGGCTGCCTGTGGTTGTGATCTGGCCACTACTACCACTCTTGTCAGGAAAGCATTGAAAAATAAATACAATTTCCCACCTTTATGGTAATTATTTAAGTACAAATATAAGAAAATAATTGAAAAAGTAGTCAAGTGACAAATGTCTTACCATGCAGTAGTGGATCCTGTCCCACTAGGGTCTGTCTGGGAGACACATATCTATATGTTTTGTCCGTCTGTGGTAGGCTTGAACATTTGGACCAATGATCAGACTGACCAAACAGGGACTTACTGTGAAGTTAACCTGCAGTGTCCAGCCTGACAAAGAGGTCAAAACTGGTGTTTTATAACTGAGCCAGCTCTGCAGCTCTACTCTGCCAGCACAGAACTGATTGGAACCTGGAAGACCATCATGCTCATATTAATTTACCAGCTAGGATAAATGAAAAATGTTTGAATATATAAGATTCAATACCAAATTAAATAATTGCTGGCCTTTATGCTTCGGTTTGCAGAAAGTGCACTGGGGCTTTGTTATTCTTCTGTTATTTCTTAGGATTAATTCAGATTAATCTGAAAGCTCCTGAACCTTTACACAGTATTACAGAAATCATGCCAGTTCATCAGCAACTTTGGTCACAAGTTTTTTTACTGTATAACAAGTATATATCCTTACTTTCTCCCATTTGAGAAGTGTACTTCCAGTGAATTAAACACATAGGAGCTGAAAGATTCAGAAAAGTAGAGATGAGGGTACAAGAAAACAAACAAAATTGAGTGCCTGCTTAGCAGCTTCAGAAGGATATAATCTCCCTTTGGTCCCTGGTTAAAGGCCAGACAGCCTTGGTAAAAACATATCTGACTCAAAAGAGGAACCTGAACACTGGAAAAATCCATTGTACAGATAGACACAAAGCATTGCAGCACACCATTTGGGGGAAAAGTGTGTGGATTAAATACGAAGAAACAAATGTTCTCCTGAGGCTGATGTTTTTACTCATCTTCTGAACCACATACTGTGAGGTTTATTTAGTATATATGTTATCTCACAGTTCTGCGTTCAAAATCCTATAAAAAACACCTCCTACTAAATTCTGGTGTTCTTTTCCAGAAAATAATTATATCCACTTACAGTTGTTTTCTTGGTGTATGTCTTCTTTAAAGGTTTGTGCTTGACTAAAGCTTCCTTCTTCAAAAAATAGACATGAGAAAACAGCACTGCCAAGAAATCCTAATCAAGATTTAGAACAGCCTGTTGCTATGGAAATAGCCATGGCATCCAATTCTGCTGTGCTAAAAATAGGTTGAAAAAACAGGAAAGTCTGGCCTGAGTAAAATAAAACAACAGAGTAAGCAAATTGAGTGAATTGCATCAACAATACATTAATGGTGAAAATTTAGCCTGTATTAATTATGCTTTCATTGGCTCATTTTTGCCTGCAGGAAGAGGAACTGCCTTCCACCAGGCAGGGTGAGTGCAACAGAGAGGAATTACTTGCCCCTAAGTACCCAAAATGAGTTATATTTTTCTGAGTATATGTTTAGTTGGAATGGTTGTATCTGCTCTCACTCAGCAGTGCTTACACTAAGGGTTGAAAAATCATTACTTAAGTCTGAAAAAAATAGTGAAGTTTTTGGAGAGCAAAGCCTCCAGAGGACTGTGAGAATGGGGACTGCAGTCAGGACTACTGATTATTCTCATGGATTGGCAGGGCCCCATAAGGTCTCAGCCCCACAAGAAGCCTGTAGCAGTTTATTCTACATCCCAAATCAAACCAGGTGCACTGTTCAGGTCTCATTTCTGTCCCATCAAACTCCATGACATGGCAGCCTGCGTCTCCAGCCCACCCACCTGACAGCCTCCCTGTGCCATTTCTGTCCTTTCAGCTCTATCACATCCCATCCTTTGACCTAATTTTGACCTTCTAATATTCAACAGCTGTGCCATTTAAATTGATGCAAAAGCATCATGCTGCAAGGAAAAAAATTAGCCACAAATTCAGGAGTAGCAGGGTCTGATCTCAAGTCTATTGCAACATCAACTCTTGAGACTCTTGACCCTTCTTTTGTTTAGTTTGATCCCTAGTTAAAAGATTACTGAAGTCATAGGTACAAATTGTCATTTGTGACTGGGGAGTTAATGTCCTTGGAGGTGAAATAGGATGATTTGCACCTCCTTCTGGTCCTGGCTCTGGATGTTTTCCTCTCCATATAGATCTCATCACTTTGACAATGCTCAAGAATGTGGAGTCAACTTAAAAATGAAAGCTGAGATTACAGAATAGGAGCTGAGTAGCTTGTTCCAAGCATTATGTGTAGCCACGTTCTTTTTGGGGCTGCTCGTGGCCACGTGGAGATTGTGGGTACAATGGTGTCTGAATTTTTTACAGCAGTGGCTTTACAGCACTTTCACATGCTGGGCAGGATTGTCTTGTGCATGTATAGTGCAACTGCATGTACAAAGTGCAAATGCTGCTTTTCTGTGTCTCCTGCACCTGAATGTTTGATTTTAGACCTGAGCAATCATCTGTCTGCTGCAAAACCTTCCTGCAAAACTATGTGCTTTTGGAGAAAGATGTGATATTTGACGTACAACAGGGAAAAACACATATTGTATGGGGTGCCTAAACCTAGTGTTGGCAGATGGACCTTGGCAGTCTTTGGACTGTATATTATGAATTCAAATCTTAATATCCAACTGATCCAATGCAGCTCCTTCTAAGCCATCTTATGCCAGTGATGACTACAGTGAAACCGCTTTTAAAAACTAGAACAAAATTGTCTAATTATTTCAACTGAAATTTGCACCTTTTAATTTAACCTGATATGGCCTCAGGATCAAAAAAAGAAACAGGAAGAGTTAAGTCCGATGTTGGTAGAAGGACATGCTCTAAAAGCCTGATTATCCAGATGGAACAGATAAATCTGTTACTCTTTCTCTAAATATCAACACTGCATAATTAGCAGCTGCTAAAATAATGGAAGCCAATTGAAGAAAAACATGGTATAGTCTACTTTCATTTATTAAATACCTTATGTTTCCAAACAGAGCTTTCCATATTTGCTGCAAAACTCTGTAGCTTCATGCTTTACACAACTGAGCAAAGATGACAGCACTGAAATGAGCTATTACTATTTCCATCAGGAAGATATGGGGAACTAGTCTGTGTCTTTGAGGTGAAAATACGTATTCATCAAATGGAAAAGCTTTAAAAAGCAGCACTATCTAAGATATCACCATCCCGTCTCCCTTGGAGACAGCTAAACCCCATATTTATCTAAATTATCTTGGTAATATGACAGAGTGATTGCTCACTAATGGTCAGTAACAGTTTTCTTTGTCATTTTCCTAGTCATTACCTCCTCAGAATGAACTCCAGAATAAACTGCTGATGCATCGTGACTAGAATATAAAGCTTATCATCACAACAGAAACCATTTCTATTAAACTCACAAACCTGTACATTGGAGTTCTGACATTTTCATTTACAAAAAATAATACCCCCCTATTACAAACCCTAGATATGAACTCTAGATGAGCCTAGAGATATCTTATTCTTAAAAAAGAAGTAAAGTAATATTTATTTTGCACAGCTGTCTTCTATTTTCTTTCTTTTCTGCTCACAGCTATTCATGCACAGAAGTCACATTCTCTGCAAAGAGCCAGGCTAGTTTTGTAGGTACTGTATTTCATGGCCTGTTCAGCTGCATTTCTTAATTTGGATTTTTAAGTCTATTTGCCCTTTTTCAGGAGCTGGAAAGAATCACTGATTACACAGTCTGCCTCAATCTCATTTTCCCTGCTGAGTCTGAGAAAAGCCCTCACAGAAGGCTTGTGCACGAGGCAGCTGCTTGACTCCTTCTCCTCTCAAAGACTGGAAATTTTCAGTGCTGACATCCTTTGTCTTTATTTCAAATTAAATGGAGCTGATTTTTTGAGCTGCCAAGATGGAAGAGACAAAAAACTCAATCAGAAGGAGCCAAAGTGCTGCCATGTGAAGCTGCCTGACTTTGACATAGTGCATCAGCCTAGAAAAATAGTGTTAGGGTAACCATAAAGGAGGATTGTATCTTCTCCAGCATTACAACAAATGGATGTATACTGATCCTTCAGGGAGTCCTAAAGGCCAAAGTGCTGGCGAAATGCTGTGGAGCTCCTTTCTGCACTGCACTGTCTGACTTTCTTTTCTACAAGAGGCAATCCTGTCTGTTTGGTGAGCAAATGGTCACTGGCAACATGGGCAGCCACAGAATGACAGAGGTACTTCCTTCCGTGAGCTGTCAAATACTCTTCTAACCTTGCAAAAAAATTTCACAAATAAGCTATACATATAAAAAGCTATCAATACTATTTTTAAGCTCTGCTGTAATTAGGATGGAAGAGATAATCACATCACACTCTGACTCCTAAGGAAGTGGGACCCACCTGGAAAGTCTGATATTTCTAAGTCTTTAGGACACAAGGAATCAAAGAAATCAAACTTTTATTCATCTTATAACAGGCTAGCAAGCCACATGATTCCCTTGAAGCAAAGAAAATTCTTTTTATCTTTGCTAAGCTAGCTTGACCATAGAGTTCAGGTCAGGACCATGGAGGAGGTCAGCTTGACCAGGAGCTCAGGTGAGATCGTTGGAGTTCATGACCATGGAGTTCAGGTCATGTCCTCAGTTTAGCTAATACACAGGGGCACAGTTTGCAAAAGAAAAAGAGGGCACAGAGCTTCCTGAGGTGCCTTTCATAGCTGACCCCCAAGAACAGGCAGTGATTAATGCATCCAAGGTTTTCCAAATAATGCCATCTGGTAACCTGAATGCTCTTACCCCCAGAGCACTGGAGCAGAGAGCTCAGGCACAACAGGAACCGAGCTGGCCTTCTCTGCTGAGCCACATCCTGCGGCTGTGCAACACTCCCCTCGCCAGGGTTTGGGCTTGCTTGTGACAGTGGATGATGCAAAACACTTACTGCCAGCAGCTTTCAGGCACAACTTCCCAAGAAACGAAGATGTGTTCTTTACGTTTTAAGGGGAGGGGAAAGACAGGAATCTGAAGCCTGACCATGATAAGATTTTTGTAGTCCAGGTTGCTTAATTCATATTGCCTTCCCTGGAAGCCAGTGGTGAAGATTTGCATATTTCTGTCTATGTGCAGAGTAGATCTCCTTGGCAGGCTGTGTATTTACCTGATAGGACAATGAAGGACCGGCACAGAAAGGAAACATTTTCCCTGCCAAAGTTTTGGCGCATGTATATTCTGTTTTCTTATTTTCAAAAAGCCATCTACTATCTGAGTGTAATCAGTCTCCTTGAGGGCTATGAAACAAAAGGGTGAGTCTGTTTCATGTGCTGAATGGGCCATGAGAATAGGACTAGGAGGTTGTGTTGAGCCTTACGTATCCTGCTCCCATGGAGTGAGGGGGTTATGTCTTCACCATCTACAGGAAGAATTCCCACTACATCCATAGATTAGCATGAACTTACTTGTTATCTATTGTTCTGAAACTAGATTAATTTTCTAGATGTATGGTAAGAAACACAACAGGAACCTGAGAGTGTAAACCCAACAGGCTGAGCTGGACAAAAGCTCAAGTGAGCTCATTACCATATCTCCAGTGCCCAGCATTGCATGAGTATCCACATTTGGCATTTTGTGGCAGCAACTGATTCCAGTTTCATTATGGATTCTGTAGCAAATTACTTCATCTTTTGTGACTTGCTGGAAATGTCATTTCATGTCCTTCAGTTGCTGCTAGTGAGAAACCGTCACTACCTTTTCACCTTCTGTATACATCTCTTTCCCAAGTCAGGAGTTTTAATCTGAATTTATATGGAACATATTCCCACAGTCAAGATTTGAATGTTAAATGACTAATTTGCAAAGCAAGTAGCTTAATGAAATGTTTTTAAATAAAGCTAATGCGCCTCAGAAGAATACCTATTTTAAGATGGAGATCAGTTGAGATCGCACTGAGAAAGGTAAGATTATTTTCACTGTTTGAATCTTTGCTCTTGGGACAAATTGAAAGACTCAAATATTTGAAAATATATATATTGCAATAAAGAAGCAGAAAAATATCAGCAGGAACCACCTAACTATGTGTGGGAGAAGTGAGAGGAGGCAGGAGGAAAGAGAGTAGGAGTTTAACCTAGCATACAAAATTCCCTCCCCAAAATAATTTGAATGCAAAAAGAAATTAATCTATTCTAGATATTTCCTATTATAATGAGTTATTTTTGCTTCAGGCTGCCAATCATTTCTCCTGACAAAGACTCCAAACCTTCAAATTTGCATCATGTTATATTGCATGAACTAAAATTAAATGTAACAGAGGTTTAAGAATAGATGTTGAAATTTTTTGCTAAATTTATCAACTAGAAAAGTGGCAAGGGCTAATTTATAAGAAAATAATTTCATTCTCCAGAGTGATTTAATCTATCTGTCATGACTGTGTCTAAGAAATTAGTAGGCTAAATAAGCAAAATAGCTCTTTTCAAAATGTGCAGTAGATCTGCAGACAGAGGTTTTGGTCCTTAAGGAGATTTTAATCCATATTTGCACAAACCTGAACCCAAGTTTTCAGGTGGCCTTGCCTGAGGGGAAAAACAAGGTAGAGGAAATAGGAATACATGAAAGAAATACCACTATCCCAACTTGGTGAAAGGAGAAGTCTCATAAGAAACCAGCCCCTTGCCTGGTATATGCCCTGCTGGTGACACCAGGGTGCCAAAGGGGATTATCACCTGGGAACAAAGGCTGGGGGTACCTCAGGGCATCCCCTCTGGCAGTGAGAGCACACCGTAATCACTGCTGATCACATGTGCGGTGCTTCCCTTACCAGTAAGGCCTCTGAAGTGGACAAAATATATCTTAACGTTCATTGTTGTTGTTGTTATTATTATTATTATTATTATTATTATTATTATTATTACTACTACTACTACTACTACTACTATTATTATTGTATTTAGAGAGAGACTGAATTTTTAGGAAAAGAAGTTTTGTTATTTTGAAAATGAATGAGAGGCCTTTTTGACCTTAACTGACATGCACAATTCTCTAATCCTCTCAGAAGCAGCCTCGTCACGCCACACAAACCATTTAGAGGAACTCCAGGCCACTCTAAAATCAGGGCACATATGATTAGCATTAAACCAAAAAGCATTTTAATCCTGCTGCAAGATTAAAAGGGTGCTGAAAAACAAAGTGGTGTTCCTGTTTCCCTCTGAACAAAATATTTCATTTCATAACAACAGGAAGCTCTAGAGAAGAAACACCTGCACCTTGAGGTGGATGAGCATGTGGCTGGAGGACTTTTCAGCTTCTATCTACCCAGCTATTAACTCCAGGGCAGTTGCTCCAAATCTGCATCAGTATCGCTGGAAACAGCCCCTGGTCTCCAGCCATCAGACCTTGCTCAGTTCTCAAATGGCTTATCTGTAGCTCCCTAATAGAGAGGCTTACAAATAAGTGGCTCAGCTTGGTAAAAGCCACTTCATAAGCTGCCTGCTACAATACAAAGCTTCCTTCTTTGATTAAAAGGTACTAAATTTATGGGAAGACAGCAGTGATACACCTTCCTGACACTTATTGAGAGCAAACTGATTTATGAGAGCAGAAAATCCAATAAATATGTGTAGATTGAGTCAAAACCTTTTTGGTGGAGCTAGAAAATATGCTTTTAGATATTTGTAAATGATTAACTGCTTCCTGGACTTAGAGACACAAATTGAACACTTAAAAAAAATCTCTCCCTACTTAAAAGCTGTGAACATGGGGCTGACACTAACCTATTTAATTATAACACCTGTCTGACCATCAGCATCCTTGGCGATCTCTTGGTGCAATGGGATCAGAAGTGCTCTGAAGGTGACTATTTTTTTACTCAGGACTGAGTGATCTGGGGTGATCAGGCTTCTGTGTTTTACAATGCACTAAAATACCTGAAGCTCCTAAATCCGGGCCATAGGCTGAAAATATAAGGAGGCATTACTGGTATGTTGCCATTCTTTTGTTGTTTTATATGTTGAATTTGGTATTGAACCAAGACTGGATAGGGATTTGCCCTTACTATCCATCAGTTTGTTCAATATCTATAATACATGCCATGATAAGAAACAAAATCCAGAGTGCTGTGCTAAGATGGTGCACCTTTATTTATTCTCTTATCCATTTTCTATTGTTCTTGGCAAATTTCCACTCCAGCTAGTGGAGATTATAGTATATTGATGGAAGCTGATTCAAAATCTTGAGAGAGAGGAGACAGAAAAATCAAAGGGAAACTTGCAGATTCAGCATCTTTATTACAATATAATAATATCAGAGTGTATATTTTCTTTTGAAGACGTTCCATTAACATGTCACTTGCTTTGAATTCTTGGATTTAGGAAAAAAATAATCTTAACCAGCATTTGATGGAAGATGTGCTGCAGGAGAGCCTGGTGCTATGGTAACAGAGCTGCACGCCCGTGTGAGCTGTGCTGAAGCGGGAGCCATTGAACTCCAGCTTCACTCCCATCAAGTTCCACTGGAAGAGCCACCAGTCATTTTGAGCATCGTGAAATCACTTCTTTTGTTTCTGTGTCAATGCAGAACAGTCTTTCTCCAGATAATTTCCCTTCAAGGTAAGATTTTTAAGGGAGAATGCATACAAATTATGCCAGTTAAAACTGAAAATTTCTTTGGAAACACCTCCTTTACTCAGGGTTGAGCACCCAGATACCTACTTCTGCATCTTAGATTTACTCATGGCTCTATTACCCTACTTTGCAAATTGTCCATGAAATAGAAGGAGTAAACGTGTATGCCAAAGATCTGAAATCAACAGACATACTTTGCCCTGTATTTACTGAGCGGCCAGTGGCCTTGCAAGTCTGCATTTTTGAGGTCTGATTTCAGGCCCCATGGTAGGTGTGCACAGGCAGATAGCAATTCCTTCATATTAAACTTCAATGACCATTAGTTGGTTCTGGAATGTAAGCTAGCTGCTGACTGTGTGCATACAAGTGCTCTTGGGATCAGGGTCCAGTGGTGATTGAAAACAGGTATCTTTTAAACAGCCCCAAATTCCCTAAGGAGGTTGTCTGACTTGAACTATAAACCTTGGCAATTATTTCTTAATTTGCACTTACTTTCAGACCCTTGAATAGTTTCATTGATAACAAACAAACAGACTGAAGTTGCTAATTTTAAATTGATTGCAAATGCATCAGTAAAATTAATGATGCCTAATGTCCTAACTCGATAAATTGGTCACAGCAGAGAATGGAACAGTATCTGGCATCTCTGTGTTTGTAGGGAATGTGTGAGGTAAACCTATCTTCACTTCAGGAGTTTAATTTGGCTGCTGTGTCCCCAGAACTTTAGGGGGGGATTGTTGGCTCTCCCAGCTTCTGTACCCCACGGAGAAAGATTCTGTCAGTAAAGACCTATCCCACCCCATGTGCCTCACTCCCTGCATTGATGGCTCGGGGAGGCCTGAGGCGCCACGGTGCAGCCCAAAGAAGCCTGCAGAGGAGGCAGCTGGGGCCCTGTTCCCAGCCTGGCGTGCTTCTCATTCATTCATAGACCACAGAGTCTGGGAAGCTGAGACCAGAGGTTCAGCAGAGGTGAGCAGCAGATAAAGCACAGCTATAACACACCTTGTTAAAGAGAAACAGCCTCATGATTTCAAAATTGTTCTAGAGCAAGCCTGCTTTCATCTTTTACCAGACAAGACAATAGTGCTCATTTTTTCCCCTTTAAAAGAAGAAAAATGGAGACTGCAAATAATACTGTGAACCCTTAAAAAAATGAAGGCACAAACATTGAACAGATGTACTGAGCAGCTCTTCAGTAAAAACCTCCAGGTACACAAATGCCAGACCCAGTGTGATGTTAGAGATGATTAAGGAACAGGATTCATCTCTATCAGAGAAATTTTTTTGGAAGGAAATTTATTTTTGTTTGAAAATTGTTCCTCGGAAAGTTGTGCCCAGAAATGCATATAGCTCAGGGTGTTATGGCAGCAGTTTCCTTACAAGTGAGGAAACTGCTGCTTGAGAGTAGGTGTTTACACAGTTAATATGCAACGCAGCAAGTTTCAATGCAGAGGTGCAGAACAATAACAGGATGTTGCTCATGCAACTTTCTTCCAGTGTTTTTGATTTTTTTTAGCTCCTGGTGGGACTTGTCATTTGATAAAAGTTAAACAAGTGCATGGATTATAGCAAGAAGTGGCCCCATGTAATGATAAGAACATTTCAGGACATCTTGAAGATATTTATAATGACTTTCACCCTGCCCATGTTTTCAACAAGGTGCTACCCTTGCTGTCCTCTTATCTCTCTCTAGTTTCCTCCCGCAGTGCTCAGGCAGCCATTGCTCTCCTGGGGAGTGGAAACCCAGAGCAGTCATTGTGGGGAGCAGCACAGAGCTACTTCAAAAAGCCACTTAGAGACAGAGCAGCTGAAAGTAAGCTCCCATCAGTCAAATCTGTGTCTGATGTGCAGGTCTAAAAATAACCCTGCACAGTCTGTGAGAGGTGACAGCCCATTACAGCCTCCACCTTGCCTTAGCTCTTTGTGTCCTCAGGACACAGAGCAGCACGGCTGCGGAGGATCACTGGAGCTGACCGGGGTGAGCCTGCCTATGCCCCCACCAGGAACACAAGCAGCCACTGAAAAATGAAGGCATATCCTTGCGCATGATGGTGTGGTGGTTCAGTGCAAATAGTTGTCCAGGCAGCAGCCTATGACAAATCAATACCTGTAATAAGGCTCATTATGCTCCAGTAACCACTGCAATCTGCATAGGAAGACTCATGCTGGATGAAAGGAAAATGTGTGTTCCTGAGGGAAAAGGCACTTAAGAGTAAATTCTCATCAAGTGAAAATTATTTGCTGATGAAAGATTAAGCCAGTTGGCAACTGGTCAAAAGATGGGTGCATGGCAGGGAAAGAGCACGTAATGTTTTCTAATAGATGCAGCTGAGGTTTGTGGTGGTGACATTCATTTTAAGCTGCACTAAAAACTGCAGCTTTGCTTCCAGGCATAGCTATTTCTTAATTCCTTTTTAAGAATTTTCCTAATATTTCCACAGAAGAAAGCCAAGACAGATCTATTGGAAAATAGCTGGAGAGACTATTTTTATATCTTTAATGAAATATTATAAAGAAGTACACTTCTGAGAAAAAAAACGTGCTCATATTATAGTGTGGGGTTTTTTTCTCAAATGTGTGGTTAGGCTGTTAGAGATAAGAGCATTTATGATTTTCCATATAGATCTGATGAAACAGTTTCTTCATTTACATTTCAAAGAAGGAATTGGATGGGTGAATTATGCAAGAAAAGAAAATGAGACAGAAAAAAAAAGAAAGAAAGAAATGAGAGCAGCATCATACAGCTACAAATACCTCTTGGTGTTACCCTGAAAAGAAGAGCATCCAAGCTCACTACAGCTTCATGCCTGACTAACAAATTTTGACCATTTTGCTCTGGGAACAAGAGCATGCATTATGGTTCAGGGATGAGGGGAAGGTTTTGAAATGCTTTTGTTCCTGAGTATTGGCTTCACACCACTAGTTAATGGCTCTTTAGATGTGCCCCAGCAAATAACTCTTCTCGACAAACCCGAGGAGCGGTACACCCATGCAGACAGAGCCTGGCTCCTGTCAGTGTCCGTGGGAAGCTGGATCTGATGTCCCTCGGGATGCTGCCAAACTGATGTCGTTGGCGCTGTGCTCCTGCACCCAGCGGGACTCGGCATTGAGGCTGCCGGGAATGCTGGCACTAAGGAAAGATTTGCACTCCCATCACTTGCTCTGGCCACAAGTAAATAGCGGAAGCCCAGGGTGGGGAGGGTGTCTGCCTCCGACGCCCTGCCTCCTGCCACCTGATCTCCCAGCCAGCCGGTCCTTCCCTCCGCTTCCCAGCCAGCAGCAGGCGACAGCCAGCAAGCCCCAGCTGGAAAGGGAACAGCGTGGCCGAGACAGAGTGAGTACAATGACTGAAATGGAGAGAGTTGGACAGTTGTCAATGGAAAGGAAATTAGTTGGAATCTAAATCTAACTAAAAGAAACTACCCGTATTACTGACGCTGTAAATTGGATTAAAATTAAATCCTACGGGGAAATCGATGGACAGCGATAAGCAAGCAAGTCAAAATGACAGCAGAAAGAGGCAGACGTACCCTGAGAGCTTATTCAAGAGAACCAGTCAGAAGTAGAAAAGAAAATTTAATTGACCTAATCCAAATCTAAATAAAGGGAAATTGGAAGAAATTAGAGAGAAAGCCCAAGGAAAATATTTTTAAGAAGGTTATAAATCAGTACACAAAACAGAAAATGGGAGGGAAATTAGGGAAAGGAAAAAGACAATTTTTATTATCTCTAAAAGTTCTTAAAGTAAGTGAAATTAAGTGCCTGGGAGTAGATTTTTTATGGGTTGCATTTGTTTTCATGGAAATAGACTTTAACTCACACGAAGATGTTTTTCTGAAACCTGGCTGCTTTTTTTTTGACTTGTATGCGCTGTTACAAAGCCTCTGAATTGCATGTGTCCTCACTCCATGCTCTGAAAATCACCGGTATTTCTCTCTCTCTCTCTTTTCCTTTACAGATTGATCCCTTACAGAGGAGTTGCTCAAGGTGGGCAGCTGGAGCTGCGTGTGTCCTGCCAGCCTCCCACGAGGGGCAGGGCACGGGAAGCCTCTCCCAGGGTGAAAAGCTCTACCTTTCCTTAGCTACACCTACAGTACCACTGGATGTCACTGTTGTTTCACAAAAGACAAAACTTTTGCTGTGATCTTTTTGACAGATAATGTTTAGCACATAAATGTATATATGTATTTATATTCTCTTCCCACAATTTTTCTGCACAAAAATTGAAATTACAGGAAGTCTGTGCAGCCTCCTGGCTCTTACTCACATTTTTGATGATTATTTTTATAGAGACTGTGTTTATGGGTCCTTTTGTGGCACTCCAAGAGGCATCTCCTCCATAAAGGAGGTGGTAGATGTAGAGAATGGCAGAGCTGCCACAATAGATTTCAGTTGTTGTGGGGTTTCTTTTCTTCCATTTGTTTTATTTGCAGGGAATTATTTCGGCCCACCTGGGCTGGACTGATTGCAGCTGTGTTGGGGTGGAGGTGTGAGCTGCCTGTGGAGCAGCTGCATCTGGTGCTGTCTGTGTGGAGCCCAGAGAGCTGGGCACTGCCAGGGCAGCACTGCCATAAATCAGGATTACCCTGGAGGTGTCTGCTTCCCTCCACTGTTACAGAGTGAGCAGAGACTGACCCTAAATCTCCTGTACCTCCTGTACTGAGAGTCAGTGAGAAATTCAGACCCTATTCCTTACAGAGGAAAAGGCTCTTTTTTCCTCCCCATTGGTTGCCTGGGATTGTATTTAGCTGGCCAAATGAAGACAAATAACTCTCTTTAGAGTCAGTGAAAAGGAACAGGCAATTCCAGGAAAGTGATTCATCCCATCTGAAAGAACACGTGTAACAGAGAGGTGAGGTAGGTAAAGGCTTTTAGGCATCTACTTCTGCCAGGTAACACTGCTGAAACCTTCAGTTACCAGTCACACAAGAAGATTCCTACCCATTTTTCCTGGTATAGACACCTCTACGAAAGTTTTTTTTTTGTGAACCAGTATGCAAACTTTTTCTACATAAACTTCCACTCAATTATTAATCATCTTTGGGGCAACCTTCTACATATTTTCCTAATGCTGAACATGCCGGAAAAGGCACACAATGCCCGGTGACTCACCCCAAACTGCCCTCAGGAGCTCTGCTGTCTCCATCCGGGGACTGAGAATGAATCAAGAGAGTCCTCAATAGTCCTGCTGAAATACACCAGGAGCTGACCCAACAGTTTGGCAGTATGGACAGGGCACTGCTGTGCCCAACAAGGCTTCTGCTGCCATTTCATAATCAGTGCTGCAGCTTAGCAGAAAAAAAAAAAATTTTCTCTAGGTGGCAGCTGCACAGACTTCCGTTCCAGTCCCCAGCTCCCAGAGGTTTATCTGGTACACTGAGGACAACAAAGCTGTTTTTACATATGACAGGACATGATACTCATTTCTCAATGCTGAGAAAGTGGTCCTCTAGTTGCATGAAAATACTTCAGCTCTATAAACTGTTCTCCCTCTCACACCCATTTCAAGCAACAGTGTTAGACACTGTTCTTTAAGACATCATCGGCCTTCCCCAGCATGGCTGGTCCATGCAATGATAGCAGCTGTGGACTTCAGTACAGAAGCAGAGTATGAGAACCTAGCTCCTCTTAAGGAGCTCTTGGGAGGTCAGGCAAGTCTGAATTGGGTAAATAAGGAGAATAAGTTGCCAGTGACAGTTGCCTGTATCACTTAATGAGAGAAAATGAAAAGGAGAGACAAAGATTGAGAATAAATGCCTTAGTGTTCCAGTGAAGAGTTAAACTATTTGGGGCTTAAGGTCATAGATGCAGACCGGCCTAAGAGATTTGCCAATTTTAATTAAAAATTATGCTAAAACAACAAGGAGGAATAATGTGTACTGTGCAAATTGAACAGGAGACTCTTCAGTCCCGGCTGTTTCTAGCAGCACTCTTTTAACTTCATATCCATAAATAACGGAGTGTGGAAAGACTGCTGTCATTTAATACAGCACAGCAAAATGTCTGACTCATGCAAAGTTAGTTTCAGGGAATAAAAATGATAAGACATTTCTAAAATTAAGGCTTTACAGAGTAACTGCTCAGAGTGGGGTGAGTGTGATGAAAGCAACGGGGTTTTTAAATAGGCAATTCCTCTATTTCTCCATGGCACAAACCTCTGTGACCACCTGCATCTTTGGCACACTGCTGCCTACAGAGACAAAGGCAGGAAACTTGCCTCCCCAGTGTGCACACACTCATGCTAGCTGCATCTTCTAGGTCTTATTTTGACGGCCACCAGGAGGTTTGTACCTGCCAGACATCCTCGGGCACTCCTCGGACGTGCGCAGAGCTCCGGGGCTCCGGCCCGCGCTCCCCACAGCCACGGGCGGGCCGGGCTTTCAGTGCACCCTGCTCGCCAGCGGGGTCTGCGAGGGGCCGAGGCTGCTGTGCTGCCTGCCCGGCCACAGCCCGCATAGCTGACAGGCAGAGCTGCAATAAAACGAAGCAGTCTGCAGAGCGCCCAGGGAGATGTGCGAGGTGCGGGGCAGGGTGAGATTCCACCCCGCTGCCTCCTCCAGTGCTGCGGTGGTTGCACGATGCCCCAGGGATGAAGGGAGCTGAGTAACATCCCTGTACCCCCACTTCGTCCCAGCTCCGGGGCTCCTCAGGACAGAGGGCAACACTAAAAAGATCAGGTTTTCTGTATTTGTCATTGTACGAATTTTCCCCTAATTTGGTGCCATTATTCCCATCACTCAAAATCTGACTAATGATTTACAGAACACGGAACAAGCCTGATCCTTCTCTCATGTGTTCGCTTCCCAAGGTGTTTCACGGTACACGTTCCCGTGGCAGCCGTGGAGATCTAATCTGCTTCACGCTCGTGGCTCAGGCGCTTGTGCATTGTCACGGGCTGGGAGCCGCTGTTCCTCCACGCTCCGCACACAGCACAGGGAGGCTGGGAACAGACACGGGACCGTGGCTGAGCCTTGCGCGGAGACTGAACCGACGCGGGAGCTCCTCCTCGTGGCTCCGAATGGGGAGCCCCATTCCCAATTCCCACTGAGAGCGCTTCGAGCCGGGGAAGCGGCACCCCGGGAGCGGGAAGCTGACAGCATCGCTGCGCAGCATCCTTTTAGAAAGCTTTTTGCATTTGCTGTTATCTCCACGAGTCATATGTATGCAAATTAAACGCGGCTGGTAGCCGCTAAATAGGTATTTCTTGCCAAAAATATCTGCTCTCTGGGATCTCCACCCTCTTGCGCTGGCAAACTGCATCAGATGCCGCATAAGACATCCTCCAAAATGGGCTGGAACCCATACTATTATCAGGCAAGAAGTTCTCATCTCCCTCACTTTTTCCCTTTAATTTTTTTTTCCCTCATGATTTTAGGTTTTTACTTTTACATTTCTAAGCAATTAATTTTTTGGCTCCCACGTAGGATCAACAGGTGTAGAACGACTGATACGCTCCATCTGGTTGCTGCTGATAAGGTAATCCTGGGAGCTGAGGCTAATAACTCCAATAAGCTCAAACCGCAGCAGCCTAATCTATTTGCAAGGGAGAACAAGCCCTGCAGCCAATATTGTTATTTCACGGGAACAACTGGGCACAGACAGCGCTTTCACAGGAGAGGTAGGAGGGTTTTCACCCTCCTATTTTTCCCCTGGGAATGATGATTCACTCGGTTCTGTTGTACCCCCTCTTAGAAAAAGGAAAAGCTTTGCTTTGAAATTTGCCCACTAAACCCATGATTTCTGAATCAAATAATCGCTTTGCTTCTTTACATCCCACTCATTGGTCCTTATTTAATCTTCCCCAAGGCATTGGGAAACTGTTGGCTTTTCGTTGATAATAAATACTATTTTATGTAACTTCCATAAAACTAAGATAGCTATTGAGTTCTGATGTGGGGGGTGTGATGAAAGCAACGGGGTGTGCTTGGGGTGCCCTCTGCAGATGAAAGGCTCCGACATCTCCGCTCAGGTTTGGGTTTGTGGTGACAGTCAGGGACTGTCACAGGTACACTGAGACCCGTGTCGCCTCCCCTCCGGGTGTTGTCCCGGTCTATGGCACGAACCACGCAGTGTCGTGCCGACAGCATCACAAACCTACGCCTGCGCCTTTCCTGGCGCCCATTTCATGGGATTTCAGCCAACAGCTTTGGGGTTTATCGATGATTTCTGTTCTTAGCTTTCACGGTGTGTTTACCCTGTTCAAACACCTCCTCTAGTTTTCCCCGAGCCACGCCGCCGACAGCAGCCAGCTTCCTGGGGAGCCACGGCAATTAACAGCGTGTTCCATCTCCTCTGGGCTGCGGGAAGTGCAGAGGGCATTTTTTAAACCGGTGTCTTCTCGGAGGAACAAGCGGGCAGTGCTGTGGCAGACGCGTTTCCCGACGCGCAGCACGGAGTGATCCCGCCCCGTCACCCGAGGACACTGGCGTGACAGAGGCACCTGGATGCGGAGCCCAGTCCGTGCTGGCCTCCAGGGCCCAGGAATGAGCACAAGCAGTGTTTGCCCCTGCAAACACAGCGCGGATGGCGTCGGCGGGACCCACGGTACCATTGCACCGCACAATTGTATCTCTGCTTCTGTCAGCCAGAGCGACGTTAACAGCCCCTGGTTTAGACAGCGAATGCGCTCGTCTGTATCCGAGAGGGCACAGCCAGCAGCAAGCCCTCAAACTGGGGGTGCAGGGGAAGCGGGGAGCATCCGGGTTCTCCTTCATGAATAGTTAAGCTTTTCCTATTTTATACCTCGAGCTGCTGCTGGTGTCAGACATTACCCCATCTGCTGGCGAGCAAGGCAAGAAGCTCGCAGCAGCGAGGGGGAGTTTCTGCATCTTGTTCCCCTTACCGTGGGTTCCTCTACCGTGGGGTGTCTCGGCTATTTCTGGTGCCCAAGGATACTGGGAGTCCCCCTTCCTGCCAACCCCCTGTGGCGAATCCCTCTGCCCCCAAGGTTTATGTCATTCCCGGATTTACCAGATGAAAAGTTAAGAATAATCATATATCTTTGATTCTCCACAGAGAGCATAATCTCTGTTACCTCCCTTCTAAATCCCCAAGGACATCAGGACACAGAGACAAGACTTTCAGCCCCCAGGTAAAAATAGGGTTGCCTCTGCCAGCACTTTTAAAACTGACTCTTAAGAGAAGTGGCTCTTTCTCCTCCCTGTTGTTCTCCTGTGCAGCCCCAGCAAGAGGGCTCTAGCTGCAGCCAACTCAGCATCCAGTATTGCCACAACCCTGCCGACTCTCTGCCACCAGTGAGCCAGTGCTCATATTGGGTGCTCAGCTGAGCTGCTCCTGTTTGCATTAGGAAGGAGCAAATGAGAAAGGAGTGAGCTTCAGCAATTACATGGGACAGTTTATGCTCAAATACATGCCTTTTGGGAAAAGCACAAAACATAGGGGTGATGGGAGGGGTCTGTGTGCTGTCAACCCATCTCAGAATAAGTGAATGAATAAAGCCAAAATTCTGATTACTTTTGCACCTGGGTAGTTCCACTGGTGTTAATTACATAGTGGAAATGGAGAATCCATGTAAGCAAGATTCAAATCGGTCACTGATATTTAGCTCTGCTTCAGGTCCTCTCTATAGTGTTGCTTCTGTCGAAGTGAAGAATGAAACAAAGAGGGGGAAACCTAAATAGTGATTAATGAAGAACAGTCCTTATTTAATCACAGCTTTCAGTTCAGACTTTGTAATTTAAACTTCAGCAATTGTCTTCACAATTTTGGCATCTGCTCATCTCAGCCTACACACTATCTCTGAAGTATCAGCACAGCTTATCTTTGCAATTAAGCATTCAATGTAGCAACAAATCTCCAATTTGGTGTGAGTCACTCAGCTGCTAAATCAAACAATGTGTCACTAAACAAACCAGTTTCCTCCTGACCTCACAGGATGATAATAATGACTTGCGAAACCATCTTGAGATTTCCTTGGTATAATTTGCTGGTACTCTCTGACACATTCCTTTTCATAAATATAAATGGGTTCTGCATTAGAAACAAACAGTTGAGAGTTGTTAATATCATGGAAATGTAAAAAACAGTTGCTAAAAAAGCAAAATAATTTTCTGTAAGTAAGAGCTGTGAGTACAGGATGAGCCAAAGCTGTAACTGCATCGGCCTCAGTGGGCAGGTGAGGATCTGGACTCCTGCTGTGGGGGTGGGCAGTGCTGGCTGGACAGGGTGGACACTCCTGGTGAAAATAAGAGCCCCATGCCTCCATATGCCAGACACATACCTGCTGCTCTGCATCACAAGTTTTCATATGAGCAGTCAATTAAAAGAAGCTATCCATAATCTCCATCTCAATGTAGTCAAGATGACATTTGGTGCCATAAAGTACCTACAAATTGCATTTCTGCACTCAACCAGAGAACAGCAATGCTGGGTTGTTGTGATATGCTGTCCCAGGGCAGGCTGGGCTCCCAAAACTGACACCTCTATTTCATACAGGTGAAATTTCTGAGAATCTGGATTTGGAGTTACGGTGGATGCAGGTGGTTGCTTACATTGGCAGCACTGCCTCATTGCAGGATAGATGACATTCACTGCAGAAAAGGCAACTACTTAGGGAGACCCTGAATGGATGACAAATCTTATTTGTTTTGCTTATGTGCATTTGAAAAGTTTGATTTTGCAAACCTTCACTTTCATTAGTACCACTGATTTCACTGGCTTCACTTCAGCAGCCCAGGCTTTTCTGGAACAGAGTCCATTCCCAGTTGTTCTAAGCCTGAAAATGCTGAAAATTTTCTGAACCATCTAACTAATAGACAAAAATGAAAATTAACTGACTCCCTTTACAGCGGAATCATGATGGGTATTTTCAATTTTGCACCTACAGAAAACCTACATGTTTTCATGTCTGTCTTTAAAACTGCAGTTATTTTTTAAAAGGTGAAAGCTGAGATACTTGTCTATCCTACATCTCCAAAAGAGGGTAGAAGCATACTGCATGTCATGGTAAAGACAGGTCACACATTGCTAGGACTCCTCCTGCCATGACACATATTCCTAAGGAAGCGGTACTACATGGATCACAGCTCTCCCAAATATTTCAAAGAGGTGATTGAAAGGTAGCTCCCTCCAAACTCACGTCGATATTGTCAGTAGAAAACAAAGTAATTTCATACAACTCCCTCTAGCCAAAATCAGTTCAACCATTATGCATAGCAGGTTTGGGTTGGGAGGGTGCTCCAAGCTTCACTGTGTACTCACCCAGGCCACCACAGCTGGTGTAGAACAGGGAATCACGAGCAGGTGGGTGGCTGGGCAGTGCACACTCTGACACCAAAGTCACATCTTAGTTCGGGTTTTTCCATCTCTGCACATGTTCTCTCCACCATCTCCTGAATGCTTCCAGGAATGACCCCTGGTGGGAGAGCCCGCCTTGGGAAATTGGGGATTCATCAGCAGAGCTTCTTCATCAGAGACCACATGAGTGGCCTCTCTACTTGTAAAGGGACATAGCTTTGTGAGGACACTGCCTCTGGGCATCCAACCGCTGATATTCACGTCACAATTTACCTGCTGGGGAAAATAGTGGCTGGGAGATTTCCTCGTAGAGCTATGGCTGCAGGCACAGGACAGGCCCCGTGCAAGTGAGGCTTCAAAGCAGCTCTTTTGTGCTGTCAGAAGAAAAGTGGGTCAGACCTTGCAGCTTAAGTCTTCTGGGACTTTGACTTTAATTAGTGTGAGATATCAGCACTCTCCCTCTCCCAGACACGCAATAGAGGGGACGTGCTGCTGACAGATTCAAACCCCCAGGGTGGGAGCTCCTTTTCCCTGGCCACCTGCCTCAAGTCACACAGAAACGGCTCTTGGGACTTAATGAATCCCTTCAACCGATGCCCAAATGAGATGCCAGGTCAAAAAGGAACTTTCCTTTACACTGCTGACCAGAAGGAAGCTCCCCAGAGGGAAATGCCGTGTTATCCAGGCAGCTTTACCTCCACAAAGTCCTTGGCTTTGGCAGTGCGTGATCCTGGGAGGTCCCTGTGGAAGCTACCAGGCCATTGCAGAGCAGGGGAATGAACTGAAGCCCCAGTCTCTTCAAGCAGAAACAGATATTTCACCACAAATTTCCATGCCAGCTGTGTAATAGCTTGACTCTTAACAAGAAAGGTTATTAAGTGTCTGAGGGCAGTAAAATGCTGACAGAGAGATGTGTGGGATGGTGGAGCTAGTGGGAGGAACTGGGAACTGATGTCACAGTGAGTGGTGAGCTAACAGATTACCTCATTTTCACATTTACAGAAGACGGATATGGCAGCTTTAAAGAAAAGAATTTCCACTGCTTTGTGCAATTTATTTTAACTTCTGATTGAGTCAAAGCAGCATTTCGCTCAGCCTGGCAGAGTAAGCACAATCATGTCTGTTTATGTATTGTTCTACCTGTGCCAACTCTCACAAAATTTTCAGCTTTTCTTTACTATTTTGTGTTCTTCTAAAATACCAGTTCTTGGAGATAAGGGGCATCCTTAGCATTTCAGTTTCTGCTTTATTTTATGAATTTTAGCCAAAAATAATTTTTTTAAATCCCCAACTGCAGTATTTGAACTCCATTCTCATAATTTGGAGGATGAGACCATATGTTTCAATACTTAACTTTCAAAATATTTATTGATGCTACAGAAAGGACTGAAATGCTCAAATGTTGTGACTTATGTGCCAAGTATGAGTTTTATGTTCTAGATAGCATATATAGAACAAGTGTTAGTCTGTTTCTAACTAACCTGTACTAAGTAACTGCCATACCACTGGTAACTTTCCGTCCTTTGGAGTTTTTAATTATCCTAAATTTCTGTCCATTTGGAAAGCATCCATTAAGTCCAGTCAGCATTCAAATGAAGATGATAAGCCTGCAAGTACCCTGAAGTACACCAATAATTTACAATTTTTATTTCTTACTCAGACTGGAATGAAGTTTTCATAAATCATGACCAGCCTGTAGAAGTAGCTGAGTGGGAATCCACAACATATAAAAGCTGTCTTATTAAGTAACTGTGAGTTACCCTGTGCTGTAAGTGCCCCCTGTGCTGGCTGGATGGTCTCATGGCTGCCCAGAGGTAGTGCTGCCCTTGCCCCAGGGGACATGTCCATGGCTCATGGCGCAGTGTCACTCTGACAGCTCTGCTGGGTGCTGCAGCAGGTGCACGTGATCTTTCAAACCTCACAGTTCACATCTCTTCCCAGCCAGAGGGGAAGGAGAATTGGCACCTTCATGAGTGGTTACAACTGCAGTTGGCTCTGCTTTCCTCCCTTTGCATCCATAAACCTGAAGCAAAATGCCCTTGATATGGTGGACAGGTAGATGCTGCTTAAATATCAGCAGATGATGCCCAGTGTAAGAAAGGAAGTTTGTTGAGCTTTGTGTGATTATCACCAGTTTCACCACTCAGGAATCCAAGAGCACGTGCATAATGTGACCGAGCTCTGACAGGTTTGCTGTGATGCACCTTTGAGTGTAAATGGGTAAGCGCTATCAGAACAGTGACAGCACACCAGCAAGGACAGTGCTAATACACCTGCTGGTGGAGTACAAGAATGAAACCAAAATGCATCATAATTCTGTACTGCAGAGTTGCAAGGCCCCATGCTCACAGCTGGCACAGTTCAGGATGTCGAATCGCTCAGATTGGATATCAGTAAGGATAAGCAAATTAGTGATTACAGTACCTGATTTAGACTGTCACCACGCCACATGTCCTAGAACATTTAGTCACCTACTTTGCATTTGTACAGAATGCACCAATTTTAGGAACAAACATTTAAGGTGGAGGTTTTTAAATTATTATTTTTAAATGAGGCACAGCACAGCAGACAGTATTTGCTTTTGGGGCTTTGACACAGCCTTGTCAAAAGGAAAAGCTAACAAGGCTGTCTCCAGCAAAGTGGTAGCACAAAATATATTTAAGATATGAGATAGAATTTAATATCTTGGGGGGGCTACTTTAAAAGATGATCTAACAGCCAGCTAGTCTATTCTGCAGCTGGAATCACTTACACTCACTTGGCAACAGTGTTATGGCCATGCTGGCATCTCCTCAGTGTACCAGTCTGCCTTCATTCCATGTTTTTTCTGCAGCCTTTTGATGAGGAAACCAACTGCAATTTGGGTTGTGGATGCAGGAGCATCAAGGAGAAGGTCATCCAAGGAGAAGGGCTCATCCTGTTGTCTTCTGACAATCACACACCATTTGGGAGTAGGTTAGTATGCACTGTATGCATGATATCTCAAAATCAGGTGAAGCAATCATGATCTGGTTTATGCTGTGCAAGGGAGAAAACACATGGCATAGTCCTCTAGGTTTTCCTTGATGCAGAATTAAACTGCTT
Source organism: Bombycilla garrulus (assembly GCA_013400315.1). Lineage (NCBI taxonomy): Eukaryota > Metazoa > Chordata > Aves > Passeriformes > Bombycillidae > Bombycilla > Bombycilla garrulus. The sequence continues at coordinate 374,594 of VXBU01003983.1, forward strand.
TATTCATTCTTAGTTTGAGGGAAAATAAAGAAGCCTTACAGGTCTAAGAAGAGTTTCCCCGTCTTTTATCATGGTTTTACATTAAGCTATTCCAGTTATTCTCTCCTACATTTACATGTAGCTCTATAATTAAGCTGGAAGTCAGTGGCTTGGTTGTCTGACTACCTGGACCTTTGCATGTGGTTGAGTTCAGCATGAGAGTAATCCATACCTACACACACACATATAGCTGTGAGCTAAGCATGCACCCCTCATTACAGCAGAAGAAATCAAAAATGTTGGTGAAGCACAGGGTGTGACTTAGGCTGTCACAGATCTGGTTTCCCAGGCAGAGTGGGCTTTATCCCTCTCAGGTTCCAAGGGCCAGACTGCCCACAGTCATGTTCACTGGTTGGGAATCTGGCCATGGGTCAGGCACCTCTGCTCCCCCTCATCCTGATGCAGCTGAAATTGGTGGAGCCCAGATCTCACTGGCTACATCTACTTTTCAATGTCTCAGACATAAGCAGAATCCCCTTCAGGATAATGTGTAGAGTTCTTCCTCTTCTGGAAACCTTGCAGGGCCTGGATTTCACAAATACCATACTGTTGTGCCTCCACCTGGGGCTGTAACTGATCAGCAACCCCTGAGGACCAAGACACTCCTGGATATCCCTAACTCCCCTGGCTCTGGCATTGCACTGGTTAAATGAAGGCTTTGTGCTTGCCTGAGGCTGTATCTGAGCTAAGTGCAGTTATCTTTGAACTGAGCATTTATATGGTTAGCTGGGTAGCTTTAGCATTTAGCAAGCAAAATCTAATGCTGAAAATAACTGGTTAATAGAATGATTTAAACATTAAGCAGAGAAAACGCTGCTTAAGCAAAATTATATCATTTTCAGTCTTTTACTGAACTTTGCCAACTACTGTGGTGCTTTCACAGGGAGTCACCCCTCTACCTCCTGGCTTTTGTAGAATACTATATTTTTTTAGGAGCCTTCAAAAACTGCATAATTAACATTGTTTTGTTTCCCTGACATTTGCTTGGCTCTTTTGTTTGTAACTAACTGGCAGTGAAGTGGCCTGGACTCAATTTCTAAGTACTCCAGTGGAAGGCACTCGATGGATACCAGTCTAAGACTCCATCTGGCCCTCAGAGAAGCCTGCAGCACACTGTCTACATACCACAGAAGAACAGTGGTGCTCACTCGCCAGCAAAGGGCTCCCAGTGTGCACACAGCTGACTGGGTGTGCATTTGCTGAGCCACCACGGGCCTGCTGCTGCCCACCCCAGCAGCACCAGCCATCCCCTCCCACTGGTGACCTATGGCACTGGTGTGCTCTGATGGCATAAATACCTGTCTGGCTCGGAGAAGACATGTAAAGCAGGAATGTTTTCTCCAAAAAGGCTCTATGACTTGTACCTGATAGCAGGCAGCTTCCAACACGTGTGACCTTATACCTGGGATGAGTGTCAGCTTTCGGGGCAATTTATATTTATTACCAAAATGCCTCCTAGCTAATTTAGATTATTCTATCAGTAAATTTGCCGACACTCCTGAGGAAGTAATGCTGAGCTGGCCAGACTGGTTTTCTGCATGACAAATCTAGATCCATATACCACCTCTCAGTTTGTGACTGTTCAGAGCAGTCAATGTAGGAAGATGTGGTGTTGCTCATTTCTCAGGGGCCATGCTAACTTTTCAAAGGAAGCACAATGTCTATATAATGTTGTCACTGATTCAAGTCCAGTTTTGGATTAGGGGAGCAACAAATGGAGAAATTTCATTGCTTGTCTATTATGGAATATCACGGGAGGGCAATCTGCAAATTTGTGCTGAGTGGTGGTAATAGAAGTGTGAATGATCATCCATAAATAGGGACTGTAGGTATCACAAATGTCCTCTCTGTGTGTACTGATTTTGGCTGGGATGGAGTTTATTTCCTGTGTAGCAGTCCAGATGGTGCAGTGCTTTGGATTTGTGACCAAAACAGCGTTGATAATTCACCAATATTTTGGTTGTTTCTTAATAGTGATTGCAAAAATGCACATCTTCTCTACCTGTTCTTTGTTGTCATGCTCCTCCCTCAGCAAGTATGTGGCCAAGATGCTGGGCAGGGACAGAGCTGAGACAGCTGACCCTAACTGACCAGAGGGATATCTCATACTGAATTACGTGGTCATCAGGAATAAAATCTGGAGGTATAAAAGAAGAAAGGGGGGATATTGGTGCTTGCCTTTCCAAATAACCATTTAGTGTGATGTGCCCTTCTTTCCTGGAAATGAGAAATTTTGACTCTGGGATTTAGGTATTAGGTGCAGGAATTATTGTTCTGATAGAAAAAGAAAAAGATGTGCTCTGTATGTCAGAAGAATGCACTCACAAGGGTCTGTTTCTCAAACAAAGAAAAACTTTTCATCTCCATCCACATCTACACCTCAAAAGGATTAAGAGAGAAAATGCACAGAAGCTTGAGCTCTCTGACCCTGCTGACAACAGTGTGGGTAAAGGATAGATTTCTGTGCTGGGGTATGAGCGAGCTCCAGCAGCAATGTCAAATGGTGTTTGTACAGTGGCTTGTGGACACATTGTGATCCACTTGTTTCAGTGTCTTTCGAAGTATTTTCTTTGCAGCGTCAAAGATATTTCTTTACATTGTCACCAGTTTGCTAGCTCCTGTGAAAAAAAACAGGGAGTTGGATTTGATGGGGATTGCAGAAAACACAGTCCTGCCAGGGATTTGAAGGAAAACAGCCAGTTCTGACTCTGAATTGGCACCGTGGGCAGCCATAGCAGGAAGAATGGCCAGAGCCCTGTCCCCTTCCATGGCCACACAGGCTCCTCCACCTTCCCTCCTCACTGTGCCCCTGCCTCTCAGACACAGGATTATTCACAGGATTATTTGTGTTAGAGCACCACTTGTTTTACTCACCTCTCACCCCATGGACCAATGGGGACTGCTCCTAGGGACCATCTCACACCCTCCTGGGCAGTCACATACATCTACAGTGCTTGCCCTGTCCCATAACTGCTTGTCTCTGTAGCTGTAATATTGTGGAGCTTTTAGTGGCCTTTTAAAATTGTTATATTCCAAGTATTCTTGTTTGGCATCCAAATTCATAAGGGTGAAATATGAAGTTAAATAATTGGGTTTTGGACTAATCTCAGTCTAGCCTCTTACTGAACTCTCAGCTGAATGTCTCATAGTGAAAGCTTTCTTTCAACTCATTGAAATATGCTGTGGTCTGCCTTGGTAACATCTTATTAGAATGCCAAGAACAAGACCAACAGCTGTGCTATGATTTCCATTCCTGTGCTGTAAGTGTATGACATTTGCTCACTCCAGCCCTCCTGCCACCACACATTTGACTTCTGAAGGTTCCTTCCAGCCTAAATGAGGCTCTGATTTTATGGCTGCTCAACCACAGACTTCCATACACAGCTCTGCAGTTTGAACAGAATTACTCACAATGAGGGCATTTGTTAAACATGTTCTTTTAGGGTATATCAATGCTTTCAGGCTTCTTTCCGTAGACCTTCCCTTGAATAAAATATCTCACAATCTATATTCTAGTCACACAAAAGATTTATGCACTTCTTCTTCTGAATTGAGTAAGGAGATGTATTCTTTATGAAAAAGGAGGAGTAACACTTGATATGTTTCCTGATTTATATATTGAAATTAAATCTAATAAGTATTTTATATTTATTTTATCACTATTTTGCCTTCTAAATTACATGTGCATGGAAAATTTAGAGACCTTTGTCACTCTCCGTATCTCATTTCTTCCTTCCCAGAAGCAAACATATCTTGGTATTTCCATTTCTCTTTTCCCACCACAAGAAAATAACTAATGCAATTTTAACCACATTTTGGTGCTTGTTTTTCATTATATGCTTCACAACAACTCAAGGTCAGAGGGCAATTTTTTGTAGGGAGGCACTTCCACCAAAGGAGACAGAATTGGTATGCTTAGAACAATTAACTTTCCAACAAAGCAGGTTTGGAGTATGGCTGTGAAGGCAGACTGAAGGAAAATGAACACCCCTCATAAATTTTCTGTGGAAACCCACCTTCAGAGGTGACTGGACGAACTTGTTCTAAGCCCACTTCTCTCCCTCAAAACATGACTGAAATGCACATTGTCTCATGCTCTTTGCTCAAAGATGAAAACTTGAAGCTCTAAGAAATACCATCTCCTGTTCATTTGGGACCTCACTGAACTCTCTGGCTCCTTTTGCCTTCCTGGAGGGGCCAAAACTTACACTGAAAATGTTGTGGGCTTCCCAGTCACCTCACACACCATCCCCACTCACAATAAGTTTTAGTCCCTCCTTGTGCACAGCTCAGCTGACAGCACCCCTGCAGCTCTGCCAAGGCTGCCTCTGCCACCCAAACCTGTCCATCTCCATTTTATACAGCATTAAAATCATTCTCATTTTGCTAATTTCATAGTAAGTGCATGTTTTGAAACTGAGTCAGAAAGAGGATGTTAATAGATATGAGAGAAACAGCTGCCACTGTGAAAAGTATGGTGCCAAATCCACAGGTTGAATTTCAAATATGAAGAAAATATGTGTGACTCCCAGGGTTTCAGCCATGGGAAGGAGCAATGGCAGCTACTCCATGCTCCCATGCTGCCATTCCCACAGCGGGTGAATACAATTTTTTTAAAAGCCTTCATTTTGTTTTAAGTCTTTTGTGTACAAATTTTGCAGAGTAACTCCCAGCTGCAGTAGGTGGAGCCCTGCTGAATAACTGCTTACCTTGTAAAAGCTGTCACTTATAAAATGCTCTAGTGATTCTCCCTTTGATCATAATGTTTTCAGTGCTGCCTTCAAACAGTAGCTGCTACATACACTGATCATCTTAAAGAATACCTTTTTAGGCCTATTTTATGCTTTTATAGTGTGGGGAAAGAAGCTGGCTCTACATTTTATAGTATTTACACTGTGGCATGTGGCATTGCCTCTTTTAGTTACTACTCTCCTGCTGTTAATTCCTGAATATTTCATTTTCCTCTTTGGCTGCTATCAGGAATAGGGCTGAAGTTTTCGAGGACTTTGAGAAGTTTTTCTCACTTATTCAGGGGCCATTTTCCATTTGCAGCTTGTATTTTGTGTGCTCATCTGCCATTCCTACAGCAAGGATAAGGCATGGCCACCAGCACAACCTGAGAAGATTATGGGGGCCCTGGCAAGGTCTGGCACCTCAATGCCATCAGCATCCTGGCATGAAAATTTTGGCTATTTGTTTAAAATTAAATACCCCACTTTTTCAATCCAAAATTTGAGCTCTCTAACTTGTAGGCTAAATGCCCTCTTGGAGTAACAGGATAAGTATGGAAGTAATAAGGAGCTGATGTGTCCCAGCTGTTACATCCCCACTGTCTCTGCTCTTTTTATTCCTTTACCCTGTGCATTTTGACAAAGACCAGCTTCTGCTTTTATGATGAGAGCCCCCAGAGCTTAGGTAGATACTGTTCCTTTTCACTCTGCATCCACTCTTGTTTGAGAAAATGATTTTATCGGGATGGAAACTGTACTGCTGGTTATCCCACACCTTAGACAGACTTGATTAAATAGTTCCATCCTGCAACTGCCTACAACCAATGTGACTTTATGTCTGTTTGCAGACACATTATCCTGAATGTTAAACTTTTTCTGCTGTCACTCTTTACTTGCAGAGTCTCAGAAAGCACCAGAACATGAGCTATAGATGCTCTCGTTTTATGTTATGAAATCCCTTGAGCCTCACATGCCTTGCACCCAAGCAGAACCCAAGGAATCCACAGAGTTGCTCACAGGAGAAAATTATTTTAAGCCTCCACCTTCATTTTCTGCCTTGTTCTTAACCCTTTGTTCTTTACCCAGAACTTGAAAACCCAGAAATATGCTGTGGTGACTTGCTCTTCCCATCCCATACCTGCTCGGAGAGGGCTGCCCCACGGGTGTGACAAAGTGCTGCCCACACAGTTCTCTGCACCAGGGCTGCTCTCAGTGCCTGTGGCCACCCTCTGCAGCCCAGGCTAAAGGCAGCCTTCGGTAGGGGGTGGAGGGGGTGCTCCACTTGTACTCTCATCACCTAAAACCAAGGGGTAAAACACCTGTGCTGGAAGCACAGGCAGTTCCTTTTATTCTGATTACCAAAATATCTCCTGGAAATAACAGTAAAGAGGAGAGGCATAAATACTGCCCAGTATCCTTATATATTCACTCACTTGCCTTGCATCTCTCTCTTTTCTATTATTTTGGAACCATATAAATACAGGAATTTTTCCTTCCACTGCCATCCACATCTTTTACTTTATGTTGCAATAGACTTGGAAACCACTTGGGGGAACTTTTCCCGTTGAAGTTAATTACAGGTAAAAGACTGTATTATCAAAAATACCTACTGAATTGACTCAGCTGCTTCTATGGCCACAGCATATTACAGAAATCCAGCAGATTTCACCAAGAAATGCCAAATACTTAGGATGTTTGCAGAAAAAGGATTCTTTAGACTCATTACTCTGATCACATGGTTTGGGAAAGTTTGTATTTGAGTGAGTGCCTAATGAAGCATTGAACTGGCACTGAAAGACCTCTTTTAAAGTCTTGAACTGCATCACAACCTACACGAATGGGGAAATGTTATTTAGGTGCGAAATAGGACTTGGTGGTGCTGCGAACAGTTCGAGTGATGTCACAATAGAAATCATTCGGCACAAGTCAGAGCACATCTTGTATGGATTTCCCCGCTCATGACTCCTTTATTTAGGACAATGTTAGGACCCTCCTGGCCGCAAGGTGCGAGCGGAAGGGGCGCGGAAGGAGCGCGGAGCCGCCGCCGCGGCGCCACCAGGGGGCGCAGTGCGCCGCGGCCGGCCTGGAAACGCTCCCGAAAATCCCGCAAATCCCGAAATTCCTCCTGCCGGGGCGAGGCCGCGCGTCCCGCAAGCACGGGCCCCAGGAGCGGCCTCCGGGCTCAGTGCTCAGCGCTGAATGGCACCGGGGCACCGCGCGGTGCTGCCGTGCCCGGGGCGAGCTTGCAGGGAGTGCCCCGTGCCCGTCTCTTGCAGCCCTTTCTCTGCCACGCTGTCCCCGCTCCCACTTCCCAGCCCGGCTGCAGGAACCCGGCACTGCCCCCTTGTCTTTCGCCCATCGTTCAGTTCTGCCCCTCGGATATTCCCCTCTCTCCTCCCGCCCTGGCGCCCTGTGCAGTCAGATACCAGGATCACTCATGCTGTGGTTTTTTTTCCCGACATACCAACACAACAATCCAGTACGCTTCCAACAACGGCAGGAATCAAAAATTACTCAGTAGGAGGCCTAGTCATATCCCTTTATACCTCAAACTACATCTAAATCCAGGAACAACAAATGGTCAATTAAAGCCTTAATTTATGCATTTTTTACAAATATCTAAATACCTTTACCTATGGCAAATCATGGAAATATCTATATATGTCCCAGTGAAACCAGTGGAGCTAGGTCCAAGGCTGAGGTTAAGCATGCAGCTGGTTTGCTATCCAGGACTGGGGCCCTGTCCTCTTCCTCTTCCTCTTCCTCTTCCTCTTCCTCTTCCTCTTCCTCTTCCTCTTCCTTCTCACCTCATGGGGCCATGAGGGGGAATACTCTGAGCAGAATTTTTCTTGTGAGAATGTTGACTTCTGTGGCAGAGGCACCGTTTTCCGTCCCTGGCCCAGTGCCCAGTGTGCAAGTGACTGGAAGAAATTGATGGCTCTGTGTTGGAAAGAGAAAAGGAAGGAGATGCAAGGTGAGGAGTGGAGAAGAAGGGGAAAATGCAAAAAAAAAGGGGAGAGGAGAGGAGAGGAGAGGAGAGAAGAGAAGAGAAGAGAAGAGAAGAGAAGAGAAGAGAAGAGAAGAGAAGAGAAAAGAAAAGGTCTTCCAAGATCTATGAATATCTTCCAAGAGCCTTGTCAGAGGATACCAGAGGGACCACCAAAGTCTGTTGCTCCCTCCTGCACCTCCCAGGGAGAGAGCAGACCTGCAAACAGGTGCAAGGAGTAATAGTCACAGAGGATTTTGTTGTAAGTCTTTGCCATAAGGTGACTCTCCAGCACTGAAAATGGGAGACTGAATGCAACACGTATATGCAAAGATATTTCCAGTATCGAGTTTTCATTTTCCTTTTTAGGTAAAGGAAGTCTGATGTTCAATTGCTGAAATCATTGCTCCCCTGGGAATTGTGTATCTGCAGTGTAGCTGAGACATTTCATGGTCTTGTATTATTGAACCTGAGGCACCCTGTGGTAGCTAAGTGCTGTTGAATAATCTGGGGGTGTCATGTCAGCTTTTTAAAGGCAGAAGAGCATTTCTTTCAGCTGTGATGAAAGACTTTAAACCACAGCCACCGATGCAAAAAAGACTCACCAGACCTCACTGACAGCCACAAGTGGGGGAAAAGGTCCCCAGAGGGAGCAGGCTGGGCATCAGCAAGCACAGACATCCTTTTAGAGAATGGAAGGTTGGAGAGCTGGGGGAGGAGTATCTGTATTTGCTGCTATTTCTGCATCCAGCAGCCAAGCTGATCAGAAGCAATCAGGACAGGGGTTTGATGGCCTAAACTGCTGCTTCTGTGGCAAGTGGATTTCATCTAGATCTCCCAGCTGCCTGGCTGTGGGAGATGCTCTGCGAGGGGGACATGCACGCAATCACCACAGAATATTCAGCCCTGCAGACTGCTGCTCTCCTTGCTGAAGCCATGGCAGCACTGTTCTTTGCACTTCCCACAGCAGAGACAGCACTCCCCGAGAAGGGGGTGCCACAAGAAATGCCCTGGCTTCTCAGTTTAGCCACTTTTTGAACAATGACCAGTGCTGATGGTCCTTTCCTCTGGCTTCTTCTTCCAAGATACATACATACATAAATACATATATTTATATCTATTTTTGTTTACTTGTTTGTTTTAGTTATTTTTAAGGTTTGTTTTTTTGGTAATAAATATGATTTTGTGGTCTCTGTCAGGTCATTGGATAAACCTCAGGGAGTCAAAGCAAATCTGGGCTTATGCGGCTGCCTTTGGTGGAGGGTCATCATTGGAATTTGCAGAAATTTGCATTGTAAAGGCTTGGCTTTCACTGGATCATCAGGGGATTTCTGCCCCGGAAGAGCAACAGATTGGCACTTGGTATCTCCCTGGTATGACTTTACACAGTTAACAGGAATCAAAAGAAATTACCAGGCTGGAGCTCAGAGGCCCAGAGCTGTCTGACCAGCTCTTCCCAGGATTCCAGTTTGCCCAGAAGCACTGGGAGAACTGTCAGGAAACTCTTCAGCTTCTAACTGGGACATCTTGAGCTTGAGGATTTAGATCACCCTTTGAAATGTTTGAGTCACAGCAAACATTATTTCTATTATGACAAATTTTTGAATAGGGATTGAAATGATAATTTTTCTTCTTGCTGTAGGAGTACATATTTTTCTTTGCCTCCTAGTCTAGAGGCTTAGGGTTGCCTGGTTACTCTGACTCAGAAACTCTGTAAGGTGTCTCTTGGTGATGGAGCAGATACAATTTGGCAATTAGAGAAGCTTGATTTGTCATCTAAATGTAGAAATCCTTAGGAAAAAATAACCATTTGAAAAGCAGTTGCACAGAAATCACAGTGAGAAAACTCTCAGAACATATACTGGTACTGAACATTGCTGGTTAGCTTATTGTAGAGGCATGGAGGTCATTAATAATATATGCAATAATTAGGAATGTTTTTCAGTGTTCAATTAATAGAATCCTGTTCATAGCATATGTGAATTGCAAATGTGATTAGAAAAGCGTTTTTGTTGAAGAATTTCCCCATGGACTAGTGTTATAAAAAGACTCCATTCAGCCAGCAATCTGTTCATCTCAGGCTGGAGTTAAAGGTACATGATACATTCAGGTGAGGGTCTCAGTACAGCCAGCACAGCCAGCTAAGGCACGTCTCATCTGCTTGAGTGTGCATGAGGCTACATATATATTTTTATATAGTACATGTGTGCCTATAAATGTGTGCAGATGTTCTTAGAATTACACATTTGTGCTGATTTGGAAATTTGTTACCGTAGGAATGCTTTTATTTTGCCAAGTGTTTCCTTTAGAACTGAAGCCGTGTTGTTTCAACAGTTGCTTCATAGATGCCCTTTAGTTGTTTGCATTTTGATGCATCAGAAAACACTTCAAGAACAGCAGGGTTATTTAATGGTCGGGAAGGTGAGGAATGTTTGATGAAAAAGTCAGATCTGTGGACCAACAGTTTTGCTATCCAGGGACCAGAAAGGCTCAGCTAGCATAAACTCTAAAAGGTCAGAATTTGATTTAATGAACTGAACTTTCAAGACAAGCAGTGTTTTTCATACAGGATATCCCCTCAGGCTTGCTTTATTCAGACAGCAAAAAATGCAGAACAAATAGACTGACAAAAAAGTCAGTATATCTTGCCATGTTTTTAATAAAGGGTCGCCACTACACACTTATGGTTAAATTTTGGATACCTCATGCTGTATTTAGTAGGGGTAGGGCATTACCTGCTTGCTTTATAGCCTTATGTTATGCTTGGTACCGTGTCCTACATCACCAGGATCTGAATCATTGTCTGCAACTTGTGCACCACGTCTGCTCACAGTCTCACTTTGGACACGGCCCAGTTGCAGTGGGCTTAAACAGCTCCATGCTGCCAGGATCTCCCACTTCTCAGTTTGCTTTTTTCAGCTCTTAAAATTCAATGGCTGTAATAGGGAAACAGAAAGCCACAGGTGTCTGTCCTTATAATTAACAAATAGGGATAACTCAGGAAAAAAATAAATCACACATGATTATTTTCAAAGGTATAGAACTCACTGTAATAATCATTTTAAATGTGAAATGGTGAAACTGTTACATAGTCATGGAATCAGGAGGTTCTTGGCAGAACTTTAATAAAGAAAAATGGTGCCTCTCTTACGTAAGTTTGTTGGGTTTTTGTGGTTTGGGCTTTTTGTTTGTTTTTTTAACCAGAGCCAATTGCAGTTAATGAAACAATCGGGATACATGTATTTTAAGCCAGGCACAAGGTAAACCTACAATATTCTCTACAGGAATGGTATGTAATCTGCTTACTAAGTACTGTGGGAAAAGTACAATAAAATGAGATCATTTGCAGATAACACGGCCTTCCAAAAATATTTACATTAAAATATAAGAAAAAGAGAACAGTTCAGGAAGCCTTACTGCAGCAAAATTGCCTGAGCAATGAGGTGCGACATGCCATGTAGAGAGTGGTGGTTGGCAGGAGTAATTGGACTTTATGTTAATCTGAATCAGTTCTTCCAGTTAAAAACTAGGTTTGCAGTTCAGGTGTTTGAGGGGGGTCATGGGTGTTCCCTGAGGGGCCCTCCAGGCTGCACAACCTCCCAGGACAGGCAGGGCCCCAAGCTTGGCAGTGGCTTTCCTACTGCTCAGCATGCTGTGGCAGCAGGGAAAGGAACTGGGAAAATTAGATTAGGAAGAATCATGAAATGGAAAAGAAAATAGCATAAGAGATTGCACTGGGAGTTTGTTTTTGCAGATCACAAATCATCAGTCTGTGACCAGTAAAAGGAATTAAAATCTGGTCACCACAACAAAGCAAGATTTAACAACAGGACAGTGAACGTCAGGACACAGATATTGTGAGTGAGGGCTACCTCCTGACAGGCTGCTCATTCTATAATGACCCTTGAAAGCAATGAAGACCTATTTGTGTTCTCCATCTAGGATTCTCTACTTGGTTCCATTCTGAATCAGGCTGCTGGGCCAGAGGTGTATTTATTTTCTATATTAATGCTCACTCACGTTAAACATTATTATTCCAACCACTGTGATAGTTTTGACTGTATATCTTATGTTCTATTTTCTGAAGATAATATCCATGTTAACTCTTGGAGTCATAAGATAGAAGGAATTTCACCAACCTGTTCTGTATGTTTCCACTGATCTCATGTGTGCAATACAATTTTTTTTATAAATATTGTTTATTTAGGAGGACTTAAAAGAGAAAACTGCAAATCAGAGATACAATATATTTTTATTCCTGACTGTAAAAACTATTTATTTATTAAGAATTACATTTACCTTGAGTGAGAAAATGGTTTCACATCTTTTACCAGTCATACTGGTAAAAAATACTTACAGAAATTGCCACAGTAAAGAGAGACATTGCATTTCCAGGTTGTCTTTCTCCAGCAGATGACCCAAATATGGCATTCACAGGATTTTGGTGCTCGCTGTTGAAGCGAAGGAAGGGGAGGAAGGAAGCAATAACACCCAAGTGGAAAGCCCAAGGATAAGAAGAATCTGGTTTTACCCCAAATTTCTCAGAGCATCAAGTGCTTCTTTCTAACATGGCAAGTATCATGTTACTCCAGGAAGATTCATTTAACAAAACCCCATACAGAAAAAACCTTTCAGATTCAAACTTAGTTCTATTACAGAGAAATGAAGAAGATACAGTGGAGAGGAGGCTGACATCTTAAGCCTTGAGGGATTGACAGTCTCCCATCAGAATTAGGTAAATAATAATGTTATTTTTTAAAGTATAAATTATTAAAAGATACACTTGCCTCAGTGTTGGCAGCTCTTGGAATAATCAGGCTGGTGGAAAGCTGCTCTTCCCTGCATTTGTGATTTAGTTTTAACACTAGAAAAGGGATTTTATTATTGCTCTTTCTTGCCTAATGAATAATCAGAGTTTTTCACATCTTTGGATGGAAACATGCTGGGAAAAATTTTCTTCCCTTGCTTATGCCCACTATTAATGCATTCACATATGAATGCATTCACAGCCTCACAGGGGGGTAACATTAATTGAGGCTCAGACAAGGAATAAATAAATTAATAAGAGATGTCCGCATACACGTCCGCATACATAGCTCTGAGGTTCTGGCCTCATAATTGGAGATCCGTTTTACAGATTTATCCACAGCCTGGTACACTTCTGGCTTCCTACTGTGAATTAGTTTACCCTTTTTTAAAAGTCACTTTGTTACCTATCTGGTGCATAATATTAATGATGTCCTCAGCAAATGAGGAGAATTATAAACACCAGTGATGACGGAGAAATAATCAAGGATCAGGAAGTTTCTAATGGGAAAATGGAGCCTCCCACAGAGAATTCTGCTTAAAATATCGTCTTTTACTAATTGATACAGTCACCGGTGTTGGAGATGTGGTTGTTTTGCACCTGATTTAAATAGAATTCAATGAATACTTTAATCAGACTAGGAATCTGAAGTGTTTATTGTGTTTTTTTTCTGAAAGAATATTGTAAGAGTATTTTAGACATGCTGAAAACTCAGCAGCTAACATCAGTGATGCTCCAGCTCTGTGGGAAAGGGCTGGAACAGTGCAGTTTCATATTGTTAGGTGGCCTAAATACTCACCCAGGTATACCAACCTCTGCATGAAGGAAATATTTTGATGATTGCCTGAACTGTTACTTCCCAGAGGCCAGTGCTACTGGAAAAGGAGGAGAAGAGAAGAATTAACTCACCGGTGCAGGGAAGGGATCCTTATGAAACGTGCAGTGGGGTGGACATGGATTTGTTAGAAGATTTCTGAAATGTAGCAAAGTCCAGGCTCCTGTGAAGGACTAAGAGCATGTTGCAGTGGATTTTTTTGTGTGTGAAGCTGTGAATGCAGAGTGACAATATTCACACAGGACCCCTGAGACCCTGGAATCCATTCCTGACAAAAAGTAGGCTGCATGTATGTGTTGCTGCATGTAGGAGTTAGCTGCTTCTCTGCCATGGAAATATCCTCCTCAAAGTTATTTTTGTATAGCCACTCTTTCTCTCAGTCTGTGCAAAGCCTAAAGTTTTAATTGCCTCTGATGTTTGAACCTTTAGGATTCATGGTTTTATGGTCCTCCTTGCAGCTATTTATTTCATACAAATTCATGTAAACAAAAGCTGATCTTCTTCCAATTAATAAAGTCCCTTCATTTAAGTAAGGAAACTAAGGATACGCATTTCTATCAAGGAACTAATTATTTCAGATATCTTCCTGCATTATTACTTGAGGGTGTAGGAGGAGAGGGAGAGGGAAGGAATGCATTTCTGATTCAACCACAGAGGTGCAAAACCTAAGTTAAGCCGCCCCTCCAGCTCCCTTCCTCACAAACAATGATTCTTGCACACAGTTTTAAGATCACTTTTTCATCTTATTGTTGATTTTCTCAGCATTGTTGACTTCCTCAGCACTAAGTTTGAGGAAGAGAAAAAATGCCACACAGAGGTCTGGCTTAGCGGGAGATGGCAGCAATAGCTACAGGAAGCTTTTTTATGCCTTTCTGAAAGCAGCGTATCAAAGGGTAAAAGCTGAGCTACAGAGGACGCTTATTTGCCAGGACAATAGCACAGACACCCTCCCTTGAGATGGTTAAGGTTTATTTTTCACAGAGCCTTTCATACTGCTGCCGGAAAATGCCATCCCATTGAATGTTTTGATGACAATGTACCGATGTACCTTTCCTCAGCAGGGGCTTCTTGAATTCATAATGTACACGTGGTCAAACAAGGGACAGCAATGCTCCAGGATGTTGCCATGATATCCAAGCTGCAGTCACTCTTCCCAGATTTTTTAAATTAAGCTTGAAAAAGCCCACATAAGCAATAATTATACTTTCCACAGAACAGGGTTTTTTATTTCTGCACCTCTCCTTAGTCCATCCCTAATGGCAACACACTGTGTGTCCACTCAAAGTACAGATCTCTGAGAAGCTCTGTCAGGAGGAAGGAAGTTGGATTACTGTTACTAGAGGGGCAGAGCTGGGGTTTCCAAGGTATTTTAGCTAGGCACTGCTTTACTTTCAAAAATGCTCATATTTTAGATTTTAAAAAGAGGCTGAATTGGTAACTTGTTGCAAGTTTTCTTGTAACTTAAACCTTTAAGTTCTCTTCAGGCTGCTGCCCTATATAATGAACCTTAACCATGTTCAGTACAATCCTAAGAACAAAGAATATTGCAAGCATCAGTCGAGACTACAGCTGCAATACCATAGTCATCTTTAATAATCATCTACAAATGTGCATGCATTTTGTACACTGGTAACCTCTAAATGGGAAAGGTACCACCATCAGAACCTGCCTTGACTCTGGGAAAAAACAGCCAGATATGACCAAATAAACCAAGACAGAAGCCGGCTTGGATTAGCATCTCATGCCAGGGTACGTTGGAGTGGATAGGCTTCTTTTTCCATTAAAGGATTTCTAGAACAAGGCTCATGTTTCAGAGCTTCTTGATATTTCAATCTCTTGTCTAAAGGTCTGCCTGCAAAAAGCAGCAGTTCACTCCACAGTGACTCACTTTAGTGGATAGAAGACAGAAAACCTCCCCAACAGCACTGCATTCTGAGTCACAGTTTTCCAAAGTAGCTTCTATTCAATGTACATGGACTGTCATCTTACTTGATCTATTAAATTCTGGAGCATTGCGTAAACATTGCTGAAGAAAGGTGCAGCCTGATGGATTTGCAGCTACAGTGGTGATGGGACACATCTGCATAACAAGAAAGTTACCATGCAGTACCAGCCTCCTGCTTTCAGAGCTTTTGGTGCGAGCTTTTTTAAATAACTGCTGTTATATGTCAGGATCTTCAGGCAGCACCCAGGAGATAAATCAGGGATAGCTGGATACTGTTGCATATCTGTTCTATGTCAGCCTATGTGTGTATTTAAATGCATATATATATATATGTACACCCTACACACACAAACACATACATGTACATATATTATACATATAAACATGCACAAAGTATTTTTCCACATAAATTGCCATGCATTTTGGTTGGCTATTCATGTAAGTATGGTACAAGAGAGCACAATAGTGGAGCTTTTACCCCAATTAACCTTTAGACTTGTACATGGTCAGCATTGAACTTGAACCTTGACATCCTTCATGTGCAAAAGGGAGAAATTAATACCATGACAGAATTAGTTAGGTTGGAAAAGATCCTTAGGATCAAGTCCAGTTGTTGGTCCAGCACTCCCAAGTCCACCACTAAACCCTGGCCAGCCTGTTCCAGTGCTTTGCAAGAAACGTTGGGGTGGGGTTTATTGATGTCTTAGATACAGACTTTAAGAGGAGACTATTTGTGTCCCAGACTCTATCAACTTTATTGATTTTATGTCAGTAAAGGGGACCCAGGGAGACTCAGAAGTGTTGGCTCTTACTCACACGGATACTGTTTTGGGGAATCTTTGCAAAGTAAGTTGACAATACTTCCCAGGTTTCCTCCATTTCCTCCCTCATCCCTCCCTCACATCTTTGATGGTGGAGTTCTCTCTCTTGCTGCTTTTTTCCCCAGCCCCTGCAGCACATGAAAATCCTGGCTTGTCTTGGTTCTCAGCACAGATTTGGCTGGAATGTGGTTTGAAGGGTGGTTCTCTCGGTGACCCCTTGTGATCTGTACAGCAGATTTGACAGACAGCTCCATTTCACCTGCCTGCACTGGGCTCAGCCCCTTCACCAGACCATGATGCCAAGCCCCCCAGGTTAGATGTGTAACAGAGGTGAGAGGAGCCTCTCTGTGAAATGTGATGACAGAGCACACCACAAGCTGAGGAGTCCTGCTGCCATTCAGAAACATTTGGTGCCATTATTGTATTCTGGACTGAAGACATTGACCCGAGAGAGCTTCCCTTGCACATGTAAGCAGGGTTCAATAGAGGGTTTAAGTAGGAAAGTGTTTGGAAGGAGGTCAGGTCTCATCTGTGTGTGGCTCTGGTGTCTGTTTCTTGAGTCAGTGAGGCCACTAGGGGAACATGGAGCCATGGTGCTTGACCACAGTGCATTACTGATGCAAATAGTTTACTACACTGATGGTTGCTATGAACTGCAGCTATAATGCAGGGCAAGCCACAACATTCATGCACAGAGAAAGGTATGGATATTCATTTCTCAAAGAAAAAATGATATTTTGTTGAGTGGTGTAGAAGATTGGCTTCAACAGCAAGCAGACCAGCTATGTATCTTGGGAGGTGTGATCACACCACATATATCACACTTGTGTTATGGCATATAAGTTTCTGAGGAAGAGAAAGAACTGAAATGGCTAAGTAGATGTGCTGATTTACCTCAGTGATAAGTGACATTTCAGGGGCAGAAGAAAGGGGTGGTTGGTTATCTGAGTGGGTTGGAGTATGGTATACAGTTTTTACCTTCACCATTGATACAGTGAATCTCAGCTGCTCCTCATAACTTCCCAGTAACTGTCCAGCTTTCTGCACTTGTTTTTGCATGGAGCATCTTTAAAGCCTCACCTCACATTAAACATGATCTTCTACAACATTAGCATTATATTCCATACACTTCATAGATACCCATTCTCACTGTCATACCATGATTTTCAACCATGGCAAATTATAGACCCCAAATTCATCATATCCACATTTAATGGTTACCAGTGCTGGAATAATACTGTACTACCTAACAGCTCATACCTATGATTAATAGCCTTAATATTCCTCTTACTATACACATACATTTTACCTGATACTGATAGTATGCTGACTCCCTTACTATCAGTAATTTAGAGTGTTATTCCAATGTTTAAAAACGGTATCAATTTCAAGTGAAATTGCAATTCATATATTATTTAAATAATTTTAAGCTTCCAGTCACTTTACATGACATCATTTCAATTACATCCTTGATCAATACAGAGAGCATTTAGTCATAAAAAAGAATGAGTTAGTCAGATGTACAGAGTTTTCAAGGTCACTATATTGTTAATAGAACTTGTTAACTCACACAGGCATTAGTCATAAAGCTGAGTAAATGTAATGATTAAGCCACTCACAGCTCCTCACCATTCTGTTATATCCTGTTTTCTAAAGGGAGAATTTTTATTGTGGGGCCTAATTTAAACCTACTTAAGTCAGTGGAAAAACTGCCTGTGGCTTTGCTGGGCTTCCTATCAGACTGCCACTAAATAACAGAAGCACACTCATGAAAGGAGCAGACAACAGGCTGGTAACTCAGGCAGACTCCCACACATCAGCTCCTGGCACAGTCTTTAGCTGTAACGTTCATCTCAGCAAGACAGATGGAGCTTGACCAAGCTCTAGGTGGAACTGTAATTACATTTTATTCCTTCAGACACCTCTTACTGTAGAAAGCACAACATCTTCCCTGCTGCAGAAAGAGTGGAATAATTATTGTTTGAATTTATTGGGGGGTTTGGTGATCCCCCAGTGGTAGGCTGGTGCACACTCACTGGGTGCAAGGGGCCAAATGATAATATACATACAACATGCAACCATACAAAGTGTGCAACAAACAGAGTGAGCAGTACCCAAATGGACCCACTTCAATTTAATGAAAACCCTTTTCAGCTCCTGGGGGAGATCACAAAAGATAGACCTCCCTTTTAATGATAAGAAGTGCATTATTTCTGTGTACACAACCACTTTATACTGAATACTATCAGGTATGATTTCTGTTGAAAAGTGAAGGATTTTTTTCTGGCCTGTGTCTAGTCGGCCTTACTCAGACAGTCACCAGTGATGTAAGATCAGACATTTGAATTATCCTTGCCTGATGAAAAGCTGGGAGGCTGGAAAGAAGTCGAAGGCATTGGCAGTGGCAATATGTACAATACAGGATGAATCATGTCCTATGTGGGATCCCACATCTCACCTACTATGAGACATCTTGGATACCTCTAAATCTGAGATAGTCATCCCAGTCTCCCTCAGAAAATGGATAGATGGCAACTATCTCCTGTAGGCACTGTTGTCAGTGTGAAAGGAATTAGGCCACTGACTCCAGGGAATATACTGAATAAGTCTCCATTGACCATAGAGCCCAAAGTAGAATTGCCTACATGTGGGTTTCTACAGGGGGAGATTCATTCAAGGCAGTCCCAAACACCCAAAAGCATCTGCTGCTGGGTACCACAAGACAAGAGAAATACCAGTTGCCAGTACACAGTGCCACCAAAACAGGCAGAATCCCTCCTTGGCAATGCCAAACCACTGCAATGCACCCCTGAGGATGCTGAGTCTGCCACAGACACTGAGGGAGCACAAAACCCTTCAATGAGTAGACTGTACACTGCAGTCCCATGTCAAAGCCCCCTGTAGAGCTGCATGTAAGAGAAAATGTCCAGTTAAATGGACAACTTGCTAAGCACAACCACACTTACATGACACGTGTTAAAGGTGTCTACTGAGTCCAAAGAGCAAGGCATTAAATTCACTGCAAAGTAGCAGGAGACAGGCAGTACCTCACCCAGAAAGCTGGTCTGGTTAGGAGCAACAAGGCAGAGAAGTCTGGCATTACACAGAGCTGGGAAAAGCAGAGTGTATGAACAGTATCATCAGAACGGCACACAACAGCAGAGGAACAACAACAGCAAGGTCAAAGGACTCCTCCTCCTGGCAGTAATAATAACAGCAAAGGAGAAATAACAAAATCCAAGACACTCAAAGGATGTATCTGAAGGTACAGCCGAAAGCAGCAGAGACTTTGTCCTTCAGCATGATTCATTTATCAGAACCACAGCCCCTGCTGCAGCCAGCTGCCACTGAAGCAGCTTTTTCTAAACAAAGCAAATCTTAATCCAGCCTGGTCCGAAGAAAGGAAAATCAGGGAGGGTTGGGGAGCTGGACCCGAAAGAAGCTGCAGTCTGTGCACATGGCTACACTGCTGTCAGCAAAGCATTTAGAAAAAAGAATTCAATCCAAAATCAATATAAAAATCAATCAATATGAAATTCTCTTAAGAACTGTAGTTTATTTAAGTAAACAACTATGGAGCCTTCCTACATTATGGTAGAGTTCCAGGCTCATGAATCTGTATGGATAAATGCAGAATTTAGCTTCGTCAACAGAATTATTTTAAGAATTTTAAATTATTTTTACCTCTTTTGTATTCTACTTTTCCCTGAAAGATACCATTTATGGATCTTTAACAATATATTAATTGGCAAATATAGCTGAAAAACTGAGGAATTTTTTTTTTTTTAGTGTCAGTGATGTGTTCATTATACTCACGTGATAGTCATCCCTCTTCATCTTTTGCTTTTGTCTTTGTCTTCCAATAATCGTAGGCTGTAAAGACTAAAAAAAGAATAACATTGGCACCTAATTTTGCATGTGCATTTTTGTACATTTCTCAGCACAACTTAAATTGATGCAATGATGCTGTCACTCCTACCTGTGCTGCTCCAGGAATTCAGAAAGCCTGGGGAGAATGAGGCAGAGAGGGGTTTGCTCAGGTGGGCAGCAATGTCTGGAGCAAAACACGTGTCCATGGGGAGAAGACAATTCAGAGCAAATGTCAAGGTAGAGGGGCGATGAATGTTTGGGATGTCAGAATGGAGCACATGGGTTTTGCTGGTGGAAATTATTTTGAAGCTGAAAGAACAGTAAAAAATAGGGGGCTTTAGGAAAGGCACAAGCACAGACCTAGTGGAAACGGCAGAAGAAAACTGCAAAACAAAGTTTCCATGTCTGATAGAGAATAAAAGACAAGGAAGCACATGGGAGAGATGGGGTAAATAAGATTTTGAGAACACCTAAATTCTTAGAGCTTCTAAGTGTCTCTTGCTTTCAGTGTCCTACTTGGAAGCAGCAGGTTGAGCTGACAAGTCCCCCTGAAGGAGAAGAGCTCCAATCAGGCTGAGCAAGAGCTGGACATCAGGCATGCAGAAGGGCTTACAAAAGAAACATGCCGGTCTAGGAGACATCTGTGCATCTGAGCCAGTGTTGGTACATGAGCTCACTGTGATCACTCTCTGTAAGTGAAGATAGGGAGAAAATGCAGCCCTTGAAGAAGATCAGTAGAGAACACTAAAAGGAGGATCAGGAAATGCACCTAAAGCTTTCTTCAAGATCTGAGTTTACTATGCATGAAAGCTGTGACAGTGACATAAAACACAAACAAACTGGATGCTTACAACAGATTTGATCTCCACACTGTGCCACAACTTACTTTTCTTCTGAGCAGAGTCAGCTCTGTTTAACACAGCCCAGCTATTTTAGTTAAGGATGTAAAGAGGAACAGCCTTTGATATAATTTATTTGAGCTTACCTGGCTCCATGGAATTGAAGAGAGGCAGAGACCTGCTGAAATTAAACAGACATATAAAACTGTACCAGATGTACCAGAGACACAAATACCCAAGACCCTCCCTGTGACATTTGGATAGTATTTGAAGAAGCAAGGAGGATTTTTAATTTGCTCTTCATGTGTACACAGGAATGCTGCAATAGCACCAGCAAGCTGTGCAGGTGGGCAGGGGAAATTCCGGACAACTCCTGCACTGGTGCTAAAAACCAACAAGTATTCATTTCCCACATCTAAACAACTCAGGAGACTGTATTAATTTTCAGATAGGAAAAGGTCAGGTCACTTCAGCTTTCAGTTTGTCTGGGTTTTACTTATTTTGCTAACAAAAAAATGCAAATTATAAAAGAGCCAAGAGGAAATTTTCCACAGTGTAAAATGGCTTTCAATAACCAAGCTTCCATAACCTGAAAGTTGATAATAACCTGCTTTGTGAATCACCTTTTGCTGTCATACAACACTGTATAATCCTTTGTCATGTAGAAGGTGAGGAGCAGTATCATACATGGGTTTCTTAATGCTATGAAAAGTACCTGAAGACTGTGAGATTTTATCTGCATTCCCTTTTCCCATCGGTAGGAAGCAGTCAGGCCTTCCTCACACAATGACAGAAAATCAAGGCACAGGGAGCCTGGGAGCCAGACCAGTACCTATGTAAAAAAATGTGCCCCTTGATGGTTTGCCAAATGTTATATTGGAAATTTACAGCTAGGCAGAAAAGTGGATGAGTGTGGCTTTGTCCTGCTTTGGGACAGGGGTGAAGTATTTCACAAGGATGGCCTTAGTCTCTATGGAAGCACATTTCTTAAAATAAAGTGGAATGTTTGAGGGAGATGAGGATAATAGTGCTGCCATCTGCCCAGAGCTTCAGCTGGGGAAAGTGATTAAAGGGAGCCGAACAGCCAGGAGAAAAAGCTGAAAAGAGCTTTAGTTTGCAGCACAATGCTTCTGGCCTCTGGCTGAAAAGAGAGCAGAAGCAAGCAGAAGCGCTGTGACATTTCCAATGAAAAGACAAACCTTTTGTACTACCTGCAGGGTGAGAAAGGGCAGTAAGCACCTGGTGGGACCACCAGCTGGAGAGCAGGGAAGTGAATGGGCAGTGGCAGCTCTTGGAATGCTTTTTTGCTTCTTAAGAGTTTTGTATCAGGTGGGTTGCTGACAGCAGGTTTCTGTTTCCCTGGTATGAATATGAACCAGATCCTGAGTTAACACAGGCCAACTTATTTGCTGGCCTAGTTTGTATGAGCCTGTGGACTCTCCATCCCAGACTGGCTGAAAACGTGTTTATGCTGTCAGAAGTTTTCTTTCCTGTTTGGCTCTAACCACTTATTCCTAGTAGTGCAAAATTAATTCTGGGTATAGTCAATGTGTGGTACTGTGTGTTGTTACCAGCAGTTTCTCATGCCAAGAGTCCACCTGGCTTCCCACCTGCTTGCTTCTCCAAGGGGTTGTACAAGGGCATGGACTCTATTGCTGACTTTGCAGATTTGTTATTGCCATTTGTAAAGATTTGGCACTGCATCAAAACCAATAATCCAGTCTGTCAGACTGGAGTTTTCAAAGAAGCCATTAATTCAGAGAGAACTGGAGACTAAATTCCTTCTCCAGTGGCTATGAAAATCAGTAATTTCTGTGCTAAGAATTAATTTATAGCTTGCCTCTCATTCAGTAGCTGATAACCTCTTTTGGGTCATACTAAGTTACAGTAGGAAATATGTTTTCCATGTGAGGAGACAACAAATGAGCAGAGGAAAGTTGCTCTGCTTAAGCAGCCCCTAAAATGCTGCAGTGTTTGTTTTGAGTAAATGTATTTCCTTTTATAACCTACCTGCTTGACACTTCAAACAAGCACACACTTTTGAAGAAACAATAACCAAATAATTTGCTTCCAGAAAAAGGCAATTTCCTGCAAGGTAAAAGCAGGAACAGCATAAAATGGTGCATAAGACCCAAAAATCATAAGCAGGCATGGAACTTTAATATATAAGTGGTTTCAGCATCTTCTGTTGAAATCCATCCCCACTGAATAATTTTTATCCTTAGTAAATACTAAGTTTGGGGCAAGAACTACAAGATGCACACTTGTTTCAGCTGAAATCACAAGTATTTTAAATAGAGGGAATGTACAGAGCAGTATTTGATCAATCATTAGAAATGTACAAGTTTTCTGTAAGCTCCTTAATACTATAATAATTGGTTCTGAATGTGAAAGTAATAAACAAAATCTTCACTGTTTTGTTGTTTTCTTCCCCAAAAATGCCAAGGTTTTCACATTTTCACTCTCACATTTTTAACAAAATAAAGAATATGCAGTTTTGTCTCCTCAATTTTTGATTATCTGCTTGTCCCTTATATTGAGTTATAATGTTGTTCCCAAGGAATTAAGAATGCTATCTACATTTACAAGGCAATGAATAGAAAACCAAAGCAAGTAGTTTAGCTTGTGTGTAAAAATTCTTGTCACACATCGATGGGATGGCAAATCCAGAAAACCCAATCCCTACCTAGGCAATGATAATTTGTAATATGACTTTGAAATTCTAGTTGTAATGCAGACAACAAACAGTTGCATGGAAAGGTAACGCAATGAACAATTGCAATCTACAATTGCAATTCATCATAAATCCTAGAAGGAAAAATGCATTTAAATGACACCTAGAAAGTAATGAATGTAGCTTTATGTTACCAATTCTTACTTATTGAAATTTTGTTGGTCAAGAAAGCAGAATAAATAGTTATGTTAATCAGAATAAAAATAATGAAATCTGTATTTTAAAATATTTAGCTATTTCTGAAGGAAAAATTACATGAATTGTGAAACTATTCTTTCTGACTTCAAACACAAATAATTTTGTGGGGATAATGCTGGGCTTGCAATTGAGCTGCTAAGATACAAATCAAGTTTAGTAGCAAGTTCCTGTAAAAAAAAATAAAAAGAATCATCATAGAGATAAAAAAACTGCTATAAACAAAGAGAAACCAAAATGATGTAAACCAAAAGCATTAAAGTGAATATAAACATAAAATACATTGCATACAGAGTAGCACAAGCCAATTTTGCTGGCTTACACAAATCCTGTGTATTTGCCAAGGACATCATAAAACATGATGTGGGAACAGAGTTGGACAGGTGGCTTCTCCAGTGCTGCTGTGATTTTCCTTTGATGATGTCTCCAAGATGACTGCTTTGGAACCACACAGTTTTTACCCCCCTGCAGCTTAAGAAAAACTTTCATGACAAAGACATCATTATATGATACTATTTTTACCACTGAAGTATGTCAAACCAATCTGGCTTTTATCTGTAATACTGCAGCCAGTCTAAACTCCCTGCCAACATCATCTGTCAAGGAGTTCAACCAGTAGTGTTCAAACAGAGTCAGGCAGGCTCCACCCTGCTGTGCCTGGCAACCCTGCAGCATCCAAACCCACCTCGTGGCCACTGCTCTTGTCACCTCTGGGAGCAGCAGGGGAACAGGTCCTGCAGGGAGCCACCACCATGAGTGCTTGCCCAGCACAGCAGCCAAATACAGACTTTCAAGTCTACTCCATGATTCAGCATCATTAAATAAGGGCACAGCAGGTGAACTGTTAAGCAAGAGAGCAAGAGATCACACATGTGGGCAGGACAACCCATGCTGTGGTGGGACCAGAGCTGCATTTCCTCTTCCTCTGAACATCTCCCCAGCAGCCAGGAAGCAAAGGCACAGGCAAGCCCTAACTTCACGCACATTTTATACCCATAGATCTGAAAGACACCCAGTGGTTTGCATTTCATTAAAAGACTTCCATTAGGCAGGCTTGGCAATTTTCTCTTTTAATTGCTTCTAAATGGAGCTACTCATCTACTGGAAAACCTTGCCTTTGCAGCTACAAAGCAGCAGGAATGATTCTGTGCCTTGTATGTAAGATATGTATATCTATATTATATAGAAGTTCATAAATTCACATTTCAAAAATACATATGGCTATTTTGGGTACAATGTAATGTTTTTTTTTCATGCTTTGACGCAATGTGAAATTTAACATAATTCATACATCGAGAAATCTAAAATCCAGTAATTTCATGGTAAAATGTCCAGGGTTTGATTTGTTTGCACACTTTTAGTGACTGAAAGAGCTAACTCACAAATAAATGAAACAGAAAAAAAGTCATCTGCATAAATGGAAAAACTATGTTTAATCTTCCAGGTAAACCTGGAAGATTAAAAGAACCAGAAGATTGAATATTGCAACATGATGGCAGTCTGCCAACCCAGTGAAATAATCACTATCTTTTACTAAATTTCAAGCATTGCTAAAACTAATTTCCAAGTTGATGAAAAAGCTCCTTCAGAATTGGAAAAAGTTGGCTTCAACCTGTCAGAAATCCTGTTTTATTGTAAAAAAGCATTCGGCTTGAAATAACTTCTCTGCAGATAGGTGGGCAGACCTGTAACCCTGAATGGAATCAACTGCCTTTTTGAAGAATTGCATTCACAAATCCCCCCAAAATTTAGGATTTCTTTAACGATTCCTTCAGAATCTAGTACTGAAATCCTCAAACTGATAGAGAAAAATGTTACAATTTTTATAGGGTTTCTTTCAACGGTGCACCAGCTCAAGCACTCACTAAACACAGGCAGGAAAACTTCTTCCTAACCAGCTCTGAACAAAATTATTTTCCTCCTCACTTTGTTGCCGTGGTAACTCAGGGCTGTGGGGTCAGAGGAAAAGCTCAATGCCTTTCTGTTTTAGCAGCTGGTGTTTGTTAGGAGGGCTTGCCCAGAGTTACATAGGGATAAATGAATGTGTGTCCTGTGCTCCTGGGCAGGAGTCAGAGCTGCCTACAGGCTTTCCAGAGGAGGATGGGAAGAGCAAGTTCCAGTAGTGAACACTCTTCATGGGAAGATAGGATCATTCAGGAGGGCTCCAATCCAACCTGCTGCCCAAAGCTACTAGATCAGGGCTTTATCCAAGAAAAGCTCCAAGGATGGGAATGGCACAACCTCTGAGTAACCTTCTCCACTGTTTGACTTCTCATGGTGAAAAACTTTTCTGGGCATTCATTCAACCTCTCTTGTTCCAGTCTATGCCTGTATCTCTCTTCCTGCCACCGTGCACTGCTGTGAAGTGCCCATCTGTCCTCTCCATTCTCTGCCCCTGGGTGCCAGGCTGACAGTGGGACACTCCTGCCCCAGCCTCTCATGGCTGTGCAGGTGCAGCCACACTTTCCTCTCACAAAACATAACAGGACAAGCAAGAGGGTGTGTGAAAATACATCTCTGGATGATTTCCAAAGCCACAAAACTGTGGAAATAATTTCCTTACTTCTTAAAACCAGTGAAAACTTTAGAAGTGGAGCTCAAAGGGCACCCAGCACCTGAGAGAGCAAAACCGTCCTCAGTTTGAGCTGAGTGCCCCGAAGTGGTTCAGTGAAAAATCTCCAGGCCTTATTTTTCTGATATCTGAACTTCCTGCTTTCAAAGCACTTGAGTAAAGTTCATTTAAAGAACATAAGTAATTCGCTTCCCTTCTTTCCAGCTCATGTTTCCATTACACCTGACAGCATGACTCAGACTGGTTACCCAAATGGCAGCTTTCAACCCAGGAGACACCGGGAGAGGCACAGGTGAACACATGCACATGCCCATGCAGGAACCTACCAGGACTCATACATCAATAATCAGTCACTAAAACCACCAAGATGACAACTGAAAATAAACTGAATGAGCCTAAACTATCTGTATTTATGCAGACATACGAATGTACAGAGGTTGTGCTGGATGAAATGTTCATGTAGCACCATATCCAGCAGTGGGTGATTAAGGCAAGAGAACAGGGTGATTATGAAAGGAAAATTATACTTATTAGCCATCAAGAGGTTAGGGATTTAAGAGTTTTCTATCCACCATGTTCAAGGATCTTGATGGATTTGTCTTCCATGACCTCTCCAATGCTTTTAGAACTCATGATATGCACAGCGATCTGTTAAAATGAGCTCCACAATTTATTTATGACATATGCAGAAGAACACTTCATTTATTTTAAGCTGCTGCATGATGGCCACCCTGGGTGTTCTGTAGACAAAATCCAGCAAATTCCAGACTCCTAATTACCTTTGAATCATTCAATTTTTTTTTTAAGTCTCATCCCTCTTTCTGAGTCATTTCTCTCCCAAGGTAAACAAGTGGCACTTACACAGCTGCCATTCTCAGTCTCTCATCTTTTTTGTTTCCATTCTTTTTATGTTCTATTACTTGAATGTTTGTTCCTATACCTGTTAGGCACATATTTGAGATGAGGAATTCAGCCATGTGCACACACAGCTACAGGATTTTATTATGACATTGTAAAATGTGGTCTATTTATTTCCTCTTGTTTTCCAACATTATGGTTACCATTAAATTCAAAAGAATATAGAATGGACTCTACAGTTTTGACCTCAAATTTTCAACCACTGAGAAAACAGAGCTATTTCCTGAAATCCTGACCATAATACATATCTGCTCTGATGAAAATATAAGGAAAGTCCAGAAAATTATAATGGCATGACCTGATCATAGAAGCTGTAAAGTTAGTTACTTTACAGGTTTGATGGGAAACCGACTCTGGATCAGTAACAACTTCAGAAAATCATACCACAAAAGCCTGCAGACAGATTTAATATAAATGTGCTTTATTGCAGAGAAGTTACATTATTTACATGCTGCAACACATTACAACATAAATCTATCAAGTATTCCATGGTGGATGCTGTTGGCTGCCAGATAACATTGTCATAAGAACCACATTATAAAGTGAAGAGACTTACAGCTTTATATACTCTACAACTTGGAGTAGCTAAAAGTTTAAAAGTCAAAGGCAGTGTTTGCTCAGGCCTGCCTGTTGTCATATGCATGCAAAAGCCTAAGGAGAGCAAATATAAACGTCTTGTCTGGTTTCAGGTCTATGATGCCACCAAAGCTGATGATAGGTGTGTACTGATTTATATTTTAAAGCGCATAATCTTGCATAAATGATACAAGTCTAATAAGATTGGTAGAAATCTAATCATTTATAAACCATGGCTTAGAAATAAAGGAGATATGCAGCTTGCACATGCATTTAGAAGGACAACCTAGCAAATGTTCGTGACCTTCATATTTGTTGTCTTTTCTCTTAACAGATCTGCTAGAAAACATCTTTATAACATCTTCACTCTAGAGTTGCTCTTCTCTTGGCTGAACAATGACAATGAAATTCCAGAAAAAGACATCTAAGCAATCTAGTCAATATATGCTGGTGGAGAAAAATCTATGAAATACAAAACATTATTTATGTCTAACTTAGTATGTCTTCATTAAGCAATGCTTCTAGCAGCATCATAGTGAAATAGGACAGTTGAGTGAAGTTTGGCCCCTTGTTTTCTTAATTATGAAATAATTTAAGTCCCAATTTAATCTGTAGCCCAAAGATCAGTTGCTTAATAAACTGGGGAAAGCTTTTCTGTTCTCTAAAGGAAAGTTTTCCAATTGTGTCAATCTTAGGGGATGTGACTACAATGAGCCTAAACAACAGATAGCTTTTAAGAAGGGAGGGAAAGGGTCAGGATGAAAGAAATCTAAACCAAACGAAAATACACAAGCCAATGCCTTCCCTGGTTAACCAGCCATCCCTTTTTGCTTGCTGTGCAGCTGGGCTGTTTTACACCAGCCAAGGAGTGGACTTTGTTTCTGTGCTTCTAATGAGGTTATCTTTCAAAACAGAAAGAAAGGGAAAAGAAACCGAGCAAGTACAGATATATAGCGGTGGCACAGACACAGTCATGCATGAAGGGCTTCATCCTGCCAGGAATGCAAGGGGCAGTGGTACTGGGCAGACACTTTGCCAATGTGGATCCCCTCATCCTTGGTGCACAAGGCACCCCTGCAGGGCTCCTGCAGAGCAGGGCACGGGCAGTGTGGCCTTGCTCAGCTCTGAGGTAAAGGATGGAGGGCCAGATGAGCAAGGGCACGAGGGCCGGTGCTGCTCCTTGCAACCATCTGTCTCCAAGAGGCAGTGAGTACCTACAAATATCTCCTTCTGTGATCCCTCCGTGGATGCCCACTTCTAACCTCACACTCAGGCTCCTGTAAATGAGCCAGGGCAGCCTACCATAAGCTGTCCCCCTGTCCCAGTCCCAAAAAATACTGCTGAGACTGCAGAACTTCCCTTCAAGGATAGGAGAGGTGTGAGATGCTCACCATTTCAGCAGGTTTAAAATTGTCTATTTCTCTGCACACAGGGTCATTGTGCTCCTGGAGGCCTCCCAGAAAGCTCTGTTCCTAGGATACACTTTCTTCCCATGGAAATAGAGAGTTATTTTCTCTTGGAAAAGCTGATCAAGTCCTACTGAAGCTGACAAGACAAGTTACAGACAAATCCCATGAGTGTCTGGGACTGGGAAGGGTGAATCTGAGCACACCAGGTCTGATCTCAACTCTTGTCCACACTAAGGACGGAGCTGGATTTGGGCTGTGCGTAGGATGCCAGTGGCACTGTGTGTGCAAAGTGGGTGCACTGATGTCCGAAGCACCCAGACTCATATGCCTGACTCCCTCTCATGGGGAGAACAGGGATTCTGGGTTGAAGGGTGCCAGTCAGATCTCCTAGACCATAATTATGTCCTACAAAAGAGGGGTGGGAGAGTCAGACAAGCCCAGGGTAGTAAAGACCTAGGTCAGCACATCCCCATGGTGGAACTTAGCACTGTTCTGGATAATCACACTGGCTGGGGCCGTTCAGTCACTTAATCTGGAGCTAATGAGCAGAATTTGTAAGTGAGGTAACATGTTTAGATAGCACCAAAACCTGAGTCAACTTGTCCCCAGATGGCTCAGGTGCTGGCACATTCCAGGTTTGGGCTTAGCAGCAGCAGTAGGCAAAATCAGATCCATCCTGATCTGTCGTTCTAGACATGCCCATAGACTCTTCTCCTTCTCAAAGGACAGAAGTCCTCCTCATGCCCAGGTTGTCTAAGTTCCTCTGCTCATTGCATTTTATCTTAAGCCACTTTTTCTATGATGCCACAAAAATCAGTTTATACTACATACGTGTATGTGCATGTGTGTATTAGATATGACATTTATATATATATTAAACATATATAAATATCTATTTTTATATATATTATATATATATATTAAACAACACATTCTATTCAGTCATCCATATTTCATGTTCTTCCACCGAATCCCATCACTTCTCTCAAATTGCACAAGTTCCTCAGGACTGAGATGTCTTTGTTTTGGAGTACATTATGTATAGCCAATTCCTGTGACCAGCACTTTACTGGTGCTGCATTGAGATGGCTGGGGCTGTCTCATTACTGCTGATTCTCCTCAGAAGCATTCAACGTGTCCTCAGGCCCTGATGGTGAACTGTCACTAAGACTCATAGTTGTGAATGGGCCACCTATGAATTAAGCTCATATGCACAATGAGGACGGTAGCTATTGCTGAAAAGTAGCACTGTATCAAACACTAACTTTTACTGTAAATGTACATGTAAATTAAAAAAAAAAAAAAAGCATTTTGGAGAGTTGGACAGAGATGCCATCATTTCTGTTCCCAGTATTGCTTACATTTGCATATACAGGGAAGAGTAACATTTTGGAGTTCTCTCCTCACTCCAAGGGCCAATTTTTTGAGGTTTGCCAACAGGGATAAAGAGTTGTTCCATAAATAAAATATCTCCCAGAGCTGTCTGCTTTTAGTAAAACATGTGATCATTTCTGGGGTATATTCATTGTCATTCTTGCTGAACAAGATCATCACCATTGATGTGTAAAGTAAGATTTCTTTTCTCTTAGGTTATGTTTTCCAATTAGTAACAAAAAACCCAGATAAGTTGTCCTAGGACTTATCATATATGCAGCTAAGACGACTGAATTTCCACTATTAACAAAGTCTATGAGCATTAACAGGGAAGTGCATAACTTACTGCATATAAAACCCCTGAATAATACAGTATCAAACTATAAATATAAATAACAGTGAGTAAACAAAAAATCATCACTATATAAATAATCACAGGAAAGAAAAAAAAATAATCTCCAAACCCAAAAGAATTTCCCAATAGGAATTACGGCTCCATAGCCAGTGAAAGATTACTGCAATTCTGTATATAAACAAAAAGGTCTACAGCAGGTATTTTAACTTGAATTAGAAGACAGTATCTGCAGATTGCATAAATATGTTGTTGTGTCACATAATATCAAAGTTATTTGCAAAAATTATACAATCTGGAATGCTTTACTATGAGACACAACAATGCACTTAAACACACAGTAATAAGAAAATGAAAGCAACAATTTTATAAAATATTTTTGGGATGCATTGAGTTAGCAGTGCTATTTAGATTAAATATGTAAAGTGAAAAGTCGTCCCTTTAATAAGCTGCTCATTGATACCCCTTTTTGCATTAAGGACATTTTCTGTGTCCCACTTCTGCTGGATCTTTAAAATCCCAAGGGCAAGTTACAGCCAGTTACGGCATCCAGAAATAATTTGGTTAAGATCTATACTGTGCGTTTCTTATCATCTTATTGTTTTTTCTTTTAAAAGAGAATTGATTTCACAAAGGCAGATTTATTTCATTGACCCAGTAAAATCCTTGGAGCAGGGACCATATTCTGGGCACTGCTAATCACATTGTTGGCACTCAACATATAAATAATAACAACAATAACAATAATTTACTTTGCTTAACTCCTACTTATTTGTAGTGCTGATTCCCTTGATTTAAGTGATGCTCCTTAGGAATTTTCAGATCCTTTTGGCCTAAGTCCCCTCTGTCTCTCCTGTTGTCTGTCTTCTCAATGTTGCTACTCTTCTCAGTCCAAAAGCCTCTTATTTTCGAGGTGCTGCTGTTTTATTTGCACTTATAGCAGAGGTGTTCAATAAAGCTACACTTCTTTCTGCATTTGGTAAATCTGCTGTATCATACTCCCAAGGGCAGACTTCAGCTCGAGATGCTAAAGGTTGTTGTAGGTAACCACTTGGCTTATGGGAGTTAGATGAAAGCATATTTCCCTCAGAAGAGGCAATTTTTTTCTGTTCAGCCAATCTATTGAGGTTTTCCTTTTCTGCTGTTTTCTGGGGCAGCTCCTCCCGCTCCCCAGCACGGGTATTACGTGTATACCTATTAAAATTCTCACACTTCAGCCCAGGAGAGACCTGGGACTTGGAATTTGACTGATTTTTCTCATTTTCAGAGATCTGCTGCTCCTGTGTCTCCTGAGTGACTGCTTCCACCTTCTCTGAGCTCTTTTGATTTGACTGTTGGTACCCCTCAGGTGTCTTCAGCTTATGATGAGTCTTCCCCTTTGGCTGGGAAGGGTGGTTTTTCTCTGGCTCTGAGGAAGCAATAGACACATGTTTTTCAGCTTTAGAGTCAAAAGGCACAGGACCAGGTATTTGGTCATATATCTCCCAAGGACAAACTTCTCCTATGTCGAAATTGTCCTTGTGCAGAGACTTACCTGGGCCTGTGTCTGGATTTGCAGGTGTTTGACTAACCCTTTGCTGTTTAATAATTCCAGATTTATGGGTTTTCTTTGTTTCCTCAGACTGGGTAGAGTTTTTCCGGTGGGAATCCTTATGTTCCCCTTTATCAGAGACGGAGTGCTTTTTGCTGGTCTCCTTACCCTTCTGCTGAGATTTATGAGATTTAGTGCTTTCTTCTAGACTTTGTGTTTTACCCGTTAGTCCCAGAGTCTTTTCCTTGGCACTGGCAATAACACTGAGGGATTTTTGTAACACAGACGTTCTTGGATGCAGAGGCTTCTTATCAGCACTTAAATTATGCGCACTTGCGGATTTGCACACCAAAGGGACCGATTCAGTGGAGACAGCTTCAACTTTTTCAGGAGCGTTTTTGGTTAATTTGTTACCATTCAAGGAGTCCAGAAGCGTTTTCTCAGCAGCTATAACTTCTGCACTTTCTGTAGTCAAGCCATTTGGTTCCTCTGTTTGATCCCTAACATGATCGTAAGTGCTGTGGGACTTTTTTAAGGAAAATACTCTGTTTTTCAAAGTCTCTTCTTTTGGTTTTGCAGAACTCGTGGAATCCGGCAGGTTTTTCTTCACTGTGGCCAAGTTCTTTACAGCACTGTGTTCCATCAGGTCCTTCTCGTCCCTGGAGCACTGCCTGGTGACTGTCTCAGGGATTTCTGTAATACGCCGCATTATCGAGCGCCCCAAGCCCTTTTTAGAGCACCTTTTTTTCTGGAGATGTGGATTATTAGCAATCATCTTTTTCCTTTTATAGATTTCAAGCTGAGCGTATAGTTTCTTCAACTCATCCTGCAAAGCAAAGTGAATTGCAAAACTAGTGTTTACACAGTGAGTACAGTAAAACAAACAGCCTGATGAATGCAAGACCTATTGCTCCAAAAAAGGCACTAAACTCATTTCACTGTCTTTTCTAATTATTGAATTTGCCATTTCTCCATCAGCTTGAATCCTATTTTTTTCCACTTTAAAAAAAATCCAACCCTCGTGCACAAACATGTTACTTTCCACAGCATGCACACTTCATCTTCATTTATGGTGTTTCAGATTTTACAGTGCTGCTGTGTATGCTTTCCTGCTGAATTCTATAGCTGTTTTTTATTCTCAGAACATAAGGCTTTTAATTAATTTAAATAAAGTAATTTTCTCCATTAATTAAGTTTTCAAAATTTTATATCTTCTACTTATGTATGCTTATGTATATTTTACATACAAATGACTAATTAAACTGAAACCAAAAGCTGTCTGCACTTCAAGAAAATTCAAAGACTCTATGTAAAATGAGTAACAGCCCTTCCTGAGAATGACTCCTCCTCATTAGCCACCACTATGACTTTTACTACAACTAGTAATGCAGCATCTCTTCACACCAGTAAATACTTCCCATAAGAGCTTACATGACCTGATACTACAATCAAAAAAGATCTAAGCTGGCATTTTTCAGCTGATAACTGCAAAGAGAAACAAATGCATGCAAGTCGGAGTTTTCTTGTAGGAAAAGGTATTCTTGAAAATGAATGGTATTTAAATGAGTTTTATGTACCCGAATATCTTCAGGATCCAAGCTATGTTCACTCCATGCTGAGTTGATGCTGCTGTTCAGATAGGATCCAGACCGACCCATATCAAGCTCATCTTCATAAGCTTCTGTAGCTATATCATCTCTTGGGTTATTGCTTGAATGTGAAAACTGCAATAAGTATTCACAAAAAATATGTTGCCATGAGTGCAAAAGTTTACTTCAACATCAGTGCAGAGCTCACAATGGTTTTTATGGTACAATAACCCTTCTATAGATTTGATGTGATTCTCAAACTCGAAACATAACTGTAAGCTTCACTGGCTTAAGTACTGTCCTATAGAGTGTCAGTATTGTATGGAAGTAACTCTTATTAGTGATGGCTTAACTTAATAAATCTTAAGAGATTTGCATAAGGAAAAAGAATTCCTACTTATTTTGATACTTGTTTGAACCTCTTTAAATGGCATTTTAATTAAGCTGGCATGAAAATAGACTTTCAGACATTATTTCCAATTAGGCTGCTTGAACAGTAAGACACTATTTTATACAACATACATCTTAATAATCCTGCAGAAAGCAATTCTCCTGTTTTAGATCCTAACCCTGAAAAGGAAGGCATAAGGTGGAAAAAAAAAAAAAACAACAACCAACCCCCCAAAAAAAAAGGAAAACTAAAAGAAAGAAACTAATGAAAAAGTAGACAACTTTTTTCTTCCATGTTTCACAAAATCCTTGAATCAGGAGTTGGAGTGAGGTTGTCATTGTTGTTTTGTTCATATTTATTCACTCATCTGAAGTTACTATTATCCACACAGTCATCTGTCTTCAGGACTTTATGAATAGAACTAAACCTTGTGAATCTTAATTCTCTGAATTCTTTGGTGTGTAGGAAGAAAAGTCTGTGCAATGTAACACAGATAATAAGCTAAAAATGAAAATGTTGATCAGTAGGTATGAGTCAGCTTCAGAAAGGTCAACAAATTTTCTAGGCTAGTTTAGAAAGACACCTCTGAAGATATGTAATAAAGTACATTAATATAAAATAGAAAATATAAGATTATTGCTAAAGACCAGAAAAGTAATTTAAAATAAAACAAGGTTATGCAGTATTAAGGCTGCCTCAATGAGTCCCCTGTTACAACTGTTCAATGTGCATATATTTGACAGTCATCAGCATACCCAGTTCTGACACACAGGAAAAAGGCAGGAATAGCAGCTTCATTAACCTTAAAATTCTATCAACCTGAACTGCTTAATGCTGTTTCTTCATATGTAGCTTTCACCTCTACTGCTATTTTCATTCTTTGAGCTTTTGATTGATATGATCAGCCATTTCAAAACCCATTAGACAGTCATTCCCTTTGTGGGGGTACTGTCCTGGGAAGGAAGTTCCACCCCATTCCTGGGGACTACTGCTAGGGGCAGGAGGAGCTGCCTGCAGACAACGCTGGGGGGCTTCATTCCCAGCACCCCACGGGAGGCGTCGGGGCTGCAGCTCGGGGGCTTCCTCTGCTCTTCCCTGACATCATCACCTACTTCTGTCCCCACACACCTATCCTGGCAGCCAGCACCGCTCCTGGCTCCTTGTCATGGCCATGTCTCTTCCCAGTGTGCGGCATCTGTCTGTCCCAGGCTCTGACTTGCAAAGGGTTCTCTTTTTTCAGCTGGTAATTGCCTGGTTTAAATCCCTACCTCCCTATCTCATGGCTAGTCCAGCCTCCTGATTCCACTGTTTCTGTGCCCTTTCCTAAATTCTTTGATCTCAGCTAACTCTGGCAGCAGCACAGTCAAACAGATACCTAAAAAAAAAAGCACAGTTAGGCAGAATTCTTTCCTTCTTGTATTAATCACATCAACATTTTAAGTACTTATAACTCTTGTAATTTTGAAAGCTGAAAGAAACAAACTTTCAAAATGTATACTTTTTAAAAAAATAATAACAATACAGCTTTCAAGGTAAAATAGCCAAATTTTACATCCTCCTTTTCTATCAGTTGCTGCTAGATTTACACAGAATTGCTTCTGCATGACAACATTTATCTTCCTCATTGTTGGCAAAAGAAAAGAGACAGCAGATTCAAATACCTTAGGGATCAGAAGTAGCCCAACAGTGACTGTCACAGTCAAATGTGTGTGTGCAAAAAACAGCATCAGCATCCAGTCAGACTGAAGTCTTGAAGCAAGAATGAATCTGAAAATAGAATTCAGGGTTGCAATTCACTGCATTTCTCCAGTGCATTAGATTTAATATCTTTAGTATTCCTTAGGTTTCTTTTCACTGAATGGTCAAACACAACTGGTTTTGTTCTGTACTGCTTCCATACGGACTAAAAGTACATCCACACGCTTTCCCTATATGCTAAAATTTCAAAACAACACTGGAAAAAAAAACAATCAACAAACCAAAACATAAAAAGAAACAACAGACCTTAAATTATACTGCTTATTCCATCTTTCTCACTCTATTGAGCTCTCTTTTTGTTTTGTGTATATTGTCACAGTTTCTTTGGCCTGAGTTATGGCAGCTTACATACATTAAGGAGCTGAAGGGATGGATTTAGGTTAAGCACATGTACCATGATGAATTGCAGTGCACTTTATAAACACAGGATGTCCACAGATCACAGCTACCGAGTACAGCTGATAAGCCATCCAAGGGAGAACTGAACTGAAATGCATTTTAGCAGGGAGCAGAGAAATGGTCTTTATTGCAGGACCGCCCAGCTCACTGCTGCAGGGTCCAAGAGCCTGTGAATGCTTGGAAATGAGTGGCTGAACTTCTCAAACAAAACAGTTTCTTGCTGAGCTTTCTAAAGGAGCGGTAGAACAAGCAGTGCACTTAAAGCTGAAGCATGCTTGGCTTGTCTGCCTTAGTGAGCTCCCAAAGACAGAAGCAGTGAGCAGTGCAATGATGAACGGATGTACGACTGGCTTGCAATTCCCAGGTTTACAAAAATCATTCAGATAGAAATGACATTTGCAACTTATCCAAGTTCACAGATGCACATTTTGAAGAGGCTTTTGTTAGCAAAAATAGTCTGGCATGAAACACTGGCTTACATGCTGTAATAATACAGTCATAATTACTTGTTTAATACTTTGTAAATGCAATGTTTTATGAACACAACAAAATATTCCAATTAATTAATTCCTAGAGAGATGTTGCTTTGCGGTGCGCGGTTACATGAGGAGGCTCAGGCCTGAGATTTAGCAAACTGAACACAACTGAACTGATGAAAATGACATGAGAGACTGATGGATGTAACAAATAACAGAGCAAAAAGTGAATGGAAGTTATAACTTTCATTTGCTGTATGGGATGGAAAGATTTCACAGGTGATTAACAGGGAATCATTTGAAACATGGCCAAACTACACAAGTACTTGAAGGACCTTTGAGGACTTGCAAGGCCAGTGGCACTGATGTAACCATAGCAGTAACAGCAGATAAGATTGTGATTACCCAGCTAATGGCATCACAAATGTCAAATTTGAGTACAAATGTAGCAGAACTGTGACCAATAGGAAAAAAATAATGAGTGTGGATTGTTTATTTGGGAGAAGACAAGGACTGGGACAGATAGGAGATAAGGTAGGCGAGGGAAAAACAAGCATGGAAAGAAGTTTGGGATAAAACGGCTAGTGACATGTAAGCTAAGTTGTCACTGAGCTCTGTACCTGACGTATCTCTTCTTCAGTGGAATGTGTGATACCACTCTCTCCATGGTGCATGTGTGCAGTTGATGAACAAACCTCAGGTACCGCGTGGGAAGACCCGAAGTGTCAGGCCAGGCCCAGCTGCAGAGGAGGAGCAGGGCCAGGCTGGGTGTGTTGGAGCTGTGTTGGCCCCTGTGGCCAGCCAGGTGCCGTGTGACTGCCCTGATGTGGATTTGCTCAAGCTGCAATGGAACCAGCAGCAGCCAGATCCATCAGACAGATGGGACAAAGCACCCACATCCTGATGGCCACTGCATTTGGTTAACCCTTAAAAGATCCAGTCCTCAGATTCTGTGAAGGCTTTCTTGCTTGCTTCACACTTGGGACCTTGACTGATTAAGCCATACCACGCCATACCACACCTCAAAAATCACATTTGTAGCCATTCAGCCCTAGCAAAGATAGCATGTCTATTTGAATGAGATTTTTTCTCTATAAATTTAGGGTTTCTCAGTAATATAAGAGAAAGAGCAATGCAGGAATTTAATACTATGCTGATCTGAAGATAATCCAGAATCCTCTGTTCTGAAATGGGAATACTTTCAAAGGAAAACAAAATGCAAACAGTTCAAGATTTTATTTAGTGCTCACATCAATCTTCTATGAGCTTTGGGAGTTTTCAAACTGGATGGCTGCATTCAACATCATGACAATTAAGGTATGTCATATAAATCTAAGTTTTACATTTCCGCCTTTTCAGATGCATTCAGAACCTATCCAGAACTTGGCAGGGAAGATGGAAGAAAAGAAAAAACAAAAAAAAAAAGAGGAAATGGATTAAGAGTTATGCATGCAGAAATGGACATAATCTCAGGAGGGATCATGTACCTTTTTTTCAGTCTTATCAATAAACACTGCACAATATTTCTTCAACAAACCAGCATGCATCAGACAGATGAGAAAGAATCAATACAAAATGTACATTTAAAAAAAAAAGAAATAAAAAAAAGAAGAAGAAAGAAAAGAAGGAAGAATAGGACCAGCAATAGGACCAGCAGACCTTAGGCTGCAGGCACAGAATTGTCAATATGACAAACTGAAAGTCTTAATCCCTTTGTGTCTCTTTCACAAGGCATGTATTAAAATGCCACATTTTTCCCTTTTCCCCTCTCCTTCATCCAAGGTTACTTGCCTCCTGCTCTATTGTTGAAAGAAACTTGCAGCCCACAAAATAGCTCTGAACTGTATTTTCTAACATGGCTCAACACACAGTTTAGGAATATAAATGAATGGGGGAAAAATTGACTGAGAAGCCGTCATATTGGTTATAATAAACTCAAAAGTATTGTAAGTGAATTTTACATCTATCGGGAAATAAAATAAAAATGCTTCCATCAAATAAAGATTTTAAACAATAACTTTGCAGATGTTTGTGTTAGGGAATAAAGATTTTGAGTGCATGTGGGTGTTGAGGATACAGGTTTAGGAGAAGGAAAAAACAGCACACCTGAAAAATGCAGTGAACTGTAAAACAATGATAAAAGAGCACTAGGAAGGAACAGACATGAAGGATTTGCTTTGCTGATGTTTACTCAGAAAAAAACACAAAAGCAAAAATCAAGAAGACAAGGAGAAATGTAGTGCCAAGACAGACCAAGGAAAAGAGAAGAATATTTGAAGATTGTCAATGAAGCAATGAAGAAAAAAAAAAGAAAAAAAATCTTAGTAGATAAAGTCTGTTAGGAGGCAGAAGGTCTGAGAATGTCAGAAGAAAGTCTTAAGAGTTTTTACAGGATTAGATGAAATTCATGTTATCTTACTCTTTTGCATTTTGTAGAACCAATTCATTTTTACAGGGTACTCTGTAGGAAAGCCAGATTCAGTAAATTTTCATGTACCTCTAGCAAAGACCTTATTTATTTGTTACTACCCAAATAATTTACAAGCATGAAATGTAGAGCTCATTATAGACTTTAGAAGAAACATGGGCTTTATATTACTGATACAGCATCATGTGCATAACAATTTTTTATGTCAGCATATAAAACACTATGCTTCATGCCCAAACCAGTACAGTAATCTTAACATATAGCTGCAGCTCACCAATCTGTTACACACCAGCAAAAGTTCACACAAACCAACATTCTTACCTGCTGTTTTTCTAGGGCTACAAAACAGTGAGCTGTATGTAGGTGACTGAAGACAATTGTTTTGCTATACCTAATTTATCATATATTCTGCACTTTGATACAAGAAAATATCACCTAACTATACTGAAAAAAACTCTAATTACAAAATCTCATATTCTTGAATCCCACAGGAACAGTTTTAAATTTAGTAAGCACTTAATTTGGGGGAGGAAATATAGTAAGCACTTAATTTGGGGGAAGAAATAAGACCTTCCATTATGCATCCTATCCCATTCACCCATTCCAAGTTGCACCATATGAAACCTGAAAGATAAATGGTTAATTACTAGATCTACAGATCACTTGCCTAATTGTATGGAATATAGCAGAGATAATGAGCTCATTGTGAACTGCAACAGCCATATAACGTGGCTCATGAAATGCTGATGGGACTGTCCGCACTGCATAGCAGAGATAAACACCCCACAAGAGGAATAAAAATTCAGCTGTGAGAAGAACAAAAAGAAATAATTTGCAATTAGTTTTATAGATGGAAGGAAATTTGAAGCACTACAGTATCTTCTGTATGTGTGAGTATCCATGCAAAGACAATACACATGTATATAAGTACACACATAGGCATTCAAACTCTTTCGGATATTGTCACTGTACATGATAAATTTGGTTATAATTTTACACATCTTTTCCAGATCAGGAAACTTTGCATTCATGGTATTTCAGTTTTTCAATTGACAAATTTTGAGACAATGTCTAAAACTGGCTTGCTTGTTTTTATAATTGGAAGTACAGAAGTCTGACATCACTTCAAATAAAAAGTATTTTTAATTGCAGCCCTGGTTCCTGTTATGGAGGCAGATATAGTGCTACTACCAGACTATACACTTTTTAAGACAACACTTGCATTTCAAAGGTTTATAACTTAGATAAAACATTCTATTTTGTGTTAAAAAAAATTGCTCTGTTCATGATAATTAATTCTGCTGGTACCCATAATATGACAAGTCACTTTTGAGTGAGCACTTTGTTTCTGTTAGGAGAAAAATGAGTAGAGGAAGAAAGGAGAAAAAGTAGGATCAGCCTAAACTATTCAGTTAGAGATAGCACATCTGCACCCAGCAGTATGCTGACTTCAGCTTCCAGTGGACAGCCTGATGTGGCATCATTCTGATCTTGATATGAATGAAGTAATTTCCTAACCACCTTGAAAAAACTCCCAGAAAAAAAACCCTACAGCTCTGTCATGTAGTTATGAATAGAGCTGGTTCCAGTCCCTCTTGCCTTGC
Organism: Bombycilla garrulus; assembly: GCA_013400315.1. Lineage (NCBI taxonomy): Eukaryota > Metazoa > Chordata > Aves > Passeriformes > Bombycillidae > Bombycilla > Bombycilla garrulus. The sequence continues at coordinate 415,772 of VXBU01003983.1, forward strand.
AGTCTGGGTTGACAATGGCTGGAAGTGTTAGTGTGTCACCAAGCAATGTGCAGTTCCATGTTAGACCCCTGCAATACCAGCACTGCTCCAGACCAGCTTCAGAAACTGTGATCCCATTGTTACTCATACACTGCTTTTGTCTTGTTGAATTTTTGCAATAAAAACTACAATTACATGCAGTATAATAGAAAATTAATTCTTTTCAGACTTTTTTTCACCAATAATTTTTCTATACTGTAACTAAACCGGGTGATCAGTGACATCACCCTGTGGAAGTGATCAGCAAGGAATTACTGGTCTGGTTTCAGTAATGACACAAATGCTTGTGAACCCCACCATTAACAACAGACTAGAACATAACATTAGCACTGGATTACTCATTACAACAGGTCCTCCAGTTCCTCCACTTTTAGTAGTCCACAACTGCTGTAACTTACCTATAATATATTGTTATACCATTTTGAGACATCTAATTTTGCTTTTAATTCCAGCTAAAACCAATAAGAGACAAGTCTGGAAAAAATGAATTCAGTTACACAGATCTCTCTGTGCTATGACAAGAGTTCCGTTTGAACTCTGAACAACACCCTGCATGTTTCTTAATTAAAAATATATGTCCTGTCTCCAAGATCATAACTTTTACTGGAACATATCCTTCACAGACCCAGCAGCCTTAGCAGTTACATAAGCCCAAATATCTGAAGAGGCATAATCCCTCCATACTGCTCCTTTTCCTCACCAAATCCTAACGATAATAAACCTTTTGATCTTTTGACTAAGTAATAGTATAATTAAAGGCGTTACTGAGTGTCAAAATGAAAAAAATCTTGGTATGAATCTTCTGAGACTGTGTGTCCCAGCCTGGTTTTGAGCTCAACAAAAGCACACATGCAGGTATGTTTTTCCCAAATTACTCATACACTTGGGCAAACTGGCCACTACTTCCATTTAATTTCTAGAAAATTAGCTATGCTATAAATGAAGTCTATCATTCTGGTTTCTTAAAACTCCTGCATAGAATGACTTCCCTTCTATCTTGATCCTGAAGCCTTTCCTGACCAAGTGGAATACAAATTTTGCTCCAATGAAATAAGAATATAGGTTTTTTACAAATCTTAGCTGTTTGGGTTTTTTTCCCTAGGTAGTTGCCTTGCATATGTAGAATCATGGCATTGCAATGTACTGCTCTTCAAATTACTGTAATTTTTTGCTTTAATTGATGCATAATGATTTAGAAGAAATTGAAAAGCAGAAAATTGTTACAATTAGGCTGCTCAAGCCAGATCACTATATCTTACTGTCCTGTCTTCTGTGGAAATCCTTCACACTAACACTGTTCAGCAGGGCTCCTCTAACATGCCAAACAATGCCTATTTCCTCACATTTTGCCTTTCACCCAAACTTCCCCTGCTCCCCAACATGAGCAGCAGAACTGAATAGATGAGCTAATTGTGAAATAACAGACACACTCCACAAAACTACCCATGGTCTGTTTTTTCTCCTTCTCAGCTGAAGTGAGAAGAGCCCCAAGTTTATTTTTGACTGAAAAGACAAGTGCTAACAGACGCTGAGAGTTTGAAAATGTTTGGCTTTCAAAGAAATAAAAATAGCCATGTGAAAATTCATGTGCTGAAGGCATTCTTACTTGGAACTAAAGAGTGAGGGCCAAATTTTGCTTATGTTTAGAAGAAAAAATAAAATTGCTGTAATTTTGAATTAGTGGGTTTTGGTTTGTTTTTTTTTCTTTGTATACAGAGCAAAGAAAATGAAAAAAACATACTTTCATTAAAAAAAAAAACCCTTATAACCCAAATGTTTCAATTAGCTGGGCTAAGTAGGAAAGCGGTTAGCATCTGATCTCTAGATCTGATTAGTTCTGAAAATTTCAGTTCTCAGTTTCACAATCATTACAAGGAGTTCTTAAGACAAGAGGGAATTTCAAAGTATTAATATACTGAAGCGTAACAGCAGTTTGTACCATTCAATGCATAATGCTTTTAGAAAAGCTTTATATTTAGAGTTGGCATTCCTGTCTGCAGATAATAACTACTGTGATATCTGGTATGGAACAAAAACATGGAAGAGCACTTAAAACACAAGGTAAAATAACAGAGCTCCTTTACTTTCTAAGTCCAACATTACAATAATTTCATCAGCAATGACAAAACAAAACAGACTGATAGAAAACCAATTTATTATCTAAACCACTAATTAAACAGCTTAAATGTATCATGTAAAATCTGTGTTTGAGGAGAAAGTCAAGTTCCTATAATTACTTACAGACTGTTAGTGCAATTTGCAACAGAAATCTGACTGTGTTATAAATTTTTGCTGTATTGTTTTCCTACACAGCCTTTTTTCTTTCTCAGTATAAAGTAAGATAACATATTAGTGTATTTATTACCCCAATGAATAACAAAGATATAACTAACAATAGATAGACAGATAATTGAGTACATTTGGCCACCATGCAGCGAGGTTCTAATGTACAATTCATGTCTGATTAGGTTGTTTCTGGAACACTAGTGACTGCTTTGCACAAAATATCTTTAATGGTGAAAATCTGTGAAAAGTGATATAAAATTTCTATTTGGATTGCTGAATAATTTTCCTCTAAAAGTCTGGTGTAGAAAAGTGACTTTCTGACCACTAAAGGAATATCTTAACATACTGCCCTTGCCCTGCAATGAGCAAACTCAAAGCTCAAAACACATTATCTTGTTCTATGATTAGCACAAGGCTTATAAATTATTTGATTTCACATATTAAGCACAAAACCAAAAAAAAACCGTCCTTTCCTCTTCTGAAAAAAATTTATGGAAATTCCTAGGAGAGAGAGCTGTCAACTGTTTTCTGGACAGAAAATGCAGAATCAAAACAATAAAACATAAAAGAGCTCTGAAAAAACCCTTGTAGTAGTTACTCTATAATTGTCCAAAAAAGGCATTCAGCTTTGGGAGAAAATCTCTGATGGATAAGAGGTTAAGAAAAGGCACAGCTGCTTTAAAGGCATAAATGGATGCAGATATGAATGGAAGGTAGAAGATGAAAATGCAAAGTGACCTCAATATGTCATGTGCACAAATGAATTAGTCTTTAAATATCTCTTCTTAGTCACTACCTACTTCTTATCCACAGAACCTTTTATCTGGTCTTTGCATTATCTGATCAACCTGCTCATTATATTCGCTGATGTTTAAAAAATCAGGATTCATCCTTGTCTTCATGATGCTGATTATGTTTCTAGAAAAAAAGGAAGCAATTTGGAGCACTTATCTTGATCATCTAATACACTGGGCCAAACTTGCCTGATGCCAATGGCCTGTTACAATGAAGAGTGTGCCATGTCTGCTCACTTGAGATCTTTGTAGGCCACTGCTCGTATTCTGCATCTTCTGATAATGAAGGACAATGATATAAAACCATAGTTTGCGGTATGTATCTGCTTTACAGAAAAGGATGGACTCAGAGTTGTTATTACTGGCTAAACCAAACTTTCTCAGAAGACCTGGGTTAACGTATTTTCTAGGTTTTGCTAAACCATGCAGTGGTCTGTGTTGCTCCAAGCAGAAGGAAATCCCCAAGTTAATTCACTGCTGCTTTCACTCCTGCTATGCAGATGTCTGTACTTCACCTAATCAAGGCTGCCTAATGAAGAAGGCTCTGCAATTTGTTGCAAATGACGTTTGGATGTCTAGTGAATGACAGGAAAGACTGCAAGGGGGGAAAGTGGTCTAGCACACATGCACAACTGACTTCTAACTCTGCTTGTGCCTCAGGCTCCTATGAATATGAAAAAAAACCAATTTGAGGTCGCCATTCAATCCCAACTTTGTATTTTTTGCAGTAGTGGGAGTATTTTTCTTGCTATTTGGATGGCAGATATGCATTTTTGCCGCGATTTGCAGCAAAAATAAGCATGCAGGGCTGTATTTGTAGCCAGTGAGACCACGCAAATGTTGTAAATATATTTGACTATACTCTGTAACTGAGCCAAAGGCATTGCAACATGGACAACCATATTAAATGGACCATATAACTCTAATCTCACTGTGCCTCAGCTCTGCCCATGTAAAACGGGGATAATGCCACCCTGCCATTGCAGGACAACAGTGGAAATAAAATTATCCATATGTGTGAAGAGCTTAAGTCCTAAACTGTGGGTTTCCTTCCTGATGTGGTCAGGAGAGGAGAGTGATTATTTCAGAGTGTGCTCGTTGGTTCTCAGCTCTCCTACCCTGGCAGAAATGCCTTTCTCTTCATTTTCTTCTTCATGCCAGCCCCTCAGTGAAGATGGCTGTGGGCTCCTTGGAGCTAGGACACCTGTTCCTGTGCTCACTTGCACTCTGCTGTCCAGAAGCTACTTGCAAAAAGAAGACAGTCCTGAAAGATTAAAGCCCACTTTCATGGCTCTGTCTGAAGCTTTATGTCTGACTGCACTTACTTGTTTAAAAAGCACCACCACAGGCCAAAACCAGGCCACTGCTCCCCAGGGATGATGACATTAAAGCTGTGACTTGCCTAAGTTCGATTGGTATTCTGAACTCTACACTGTTGGTAAAACAGTACTGTTCAACAATTATACCGTTTTTTCCCCAGGTTTTAAACTCTAATTACTGATTACCACTCTGCTTACATTTGTGACACAGCTACAACAACTCATCTATTTCTCTACCACACTTCACTGCATTTTAAATCCCGTTTACTGAAATGAAGTGAGCTATGGATCTGGAAGTGCAGCTCTTCCATCCGTTCATTCACTCAGGGTGCCAGCTGGAGCTGAGCGTGCACCATTTTAAAACTGGAAAAAAATTGTGTCCTCGATTGCTCCTGTGTTGCCAGCCAACGCAATCTCTTTCTGCATCGCTGTGTCCAATCTCCCACCTGGAGAGTTGCACCATGTCATAGGAGAAGCTTTTTTCTTCAAGTGAAAGGATTTTCATATATTTCAATGAACTGTGATTACAAGTCTTTAGTGTTGAGTTATTCCTAGCAAATTATAAATTACCAGAGGTTTATCTGTCACCCCCACCATGTCTCAGCATCATTTTAATTAGCTATGCACAGCAATAAAGAGAGCTATTTGTGGTGAAAGAATCGATGGTGCCAGATTCAGAGTTTTTTTCCTCCAGAACTTCCATGGCCTATGGCTATGAAGGCTGAAAAAGAAGAGTGGGGTCCTTGGGCCCCCACACCACCACAAGACTGCCTCGCAGGCCTACTCAAAGTGATGCAAGGGACATGCAGACCATGGTCTGTGGGTCCCATGGCTTCAGGGTGCCCTAGAGATGGCTTTTGCTGGCAGTGGAGACATATCCACTGATTGTAGTGTGAGCAAAAGACCTAGGAGTTTCACTGCACTAAACACATGCCAGTCTCAGGTCTCTAGGAGCTCCTCTCATTTTTGCACTCCTTTCAGCCCTTATACTCAAGCCTTTTCTTAATTCCTCTAGACAGATATGATGTCCTGCCTTATGACTTCCATAGCTCACTTGTTATTAAAGTCAGCTAGACACTCTTGTCTCTATGTGTCCCATCATCCTCTTTGCTTGTGTGTGGATGAAAGAGGGAGAACAGGATCAGCTGAAAACTGACTGAGTGTGGGGCCTTTTTTCTCACTTCTTAAAGAGGATGCAAGCAAATGGCAATGGTATCCAAAGTACTTAAAGTGCTGGAAAGATTTGGAGCAGTACCCGTAGTGGCTCCAAAAACAATGGTGCAAAGACAAGAGGAAGTCAGAGCACCTTCCAGCCTCTCCCAAACCACAGGGGACTTTGCAGGAGCAACAAAATATGGCATTCACCAATACATAAACATGTGGCCTAGACAACACAAACATGGTTTCCTGAGCAGAAATATCTTTTAGAAATCATGCCTAAGTAAAGAGCATAGGATTTCACTAATCAGGTAACAGATAACAAGAAAAAGCAACGTTACTGCAGAGGGCAATGTAACTCAAACTGCTAAACCTGGGGGTGCCAGCAGTACTCCCCATCTTTGGTGCCGTCCCTCATACTCATCCAGATTTACCTTATCCTAGAGATGAGTGACATAAAACACAGTGCCAGTGACGGGGATCATGGAAAGACTGCTGAAGAGGTGTACAGGGTGGCAGGAGGAGTAGTTTACAAGCAGAAAAGAGACAGAGTTAAAGGTACTTGGTAAAACATTGTTCTTTTCCTATTTCTGCTGCAACCGTATTATACAGCCTTGGCCTTATCACTTAGAATAAGCTTTTCACAAGTGATCACTATTTTTACATGATACATTTTTTGAGTATCTAATGAGAAAGGAAGCCAGATCCACACCAGTGCTGAATTCTAAGCATCTCCTAGTTGTGCTTTCCACAGAGGAGACTATAAACAGTACTCTGCAAAACCAGTCCCTCGATGTCTCAAGGCAGACACTGAAAATGGATAATTTTGGCTTTAATCTTTGTACATGGATGCTAAGGGGAACATGTTTAAAACGCCCATTTGGAAATTAACAGTTCTTTATTCATTGCATGCTCTGAACAACACACCCCAAATATGGCATAGGGCCACATCAAATGGGGATAACAAAAAGAAATAATAATCACTCATTCACTGAATGCAGCAGAGGGCCTGTAGAAAATTTAATAAAAGGACCTCATAAAGATGTATTACAATGTCCTAGCTCAAAACTGTACAGGCAGTCTTGATGCCCAATTTGTCAGAGCCTGTCCTGGCACCTCATGCCCTCTTTAGAAGCAGAGATTATGTATGTAAAATATCAGCAAATGAAGAGTGGGAGGGAATTCTTCTGGGTGAGTCCAAAAATACTCACTTTTTTCCTTTTCCTGGCTGAGAGCATGCAGTAATTATGAGGAAGGTTCATATTTGAAACCCTTCTGATTCCCAAGACCCAAAGCACGACCTACAGATGTGTGGGCCACCGCAGCAGCTCAGCGCAATGGAGCAGCACTGCTCCTGCCAGCCAAAAATCAAACAGGCGGAGGGGAAAAACATCTCTCTCTGCTTATTTAATACCTGTCATTCACTTCTGGTCTAAATAAAAACTGAAAAAACATACACAGAATGCTTGGAGGATTTTTAAAACCTTCCCTATCCATTCAGGGTGAAACCAGCCCTGTTGAAGTCAGGAACATCTACCTGTCAAGATTTCACCTCTGCTTTTTGTTTGTGGTTGTGTATGCATGTTTATCTCTCTGCCTGCCTTTGTCTCCTCCCTGGGGCTTTGTTCATTAAACTTATTATATTGTCTCTTCTTCCAGTTTCTGGGAAGCTCTTTTAAATCCTGTGCCAATATCTGTTACACTTATAGGATGTTTTTCCCTCAGGATAAAGAACGATAGTTTGATTTGCAACACTGCAAGCCCTTAGGTACCAGAAGTTTATCACTTGGAGTTGTTTACTAAGTCAAAATCTTACAGTGACAGGTAGAGGTATAGAATATATTCAGGCCATAGGAAAAAGGCTTTGTGGGTGAGTGTTTTCAAGGCCTCAGGTCTTTCTCTGCAATCTCAGACTGTCAACCATGCCATGGCTTTTCAATGAGACAGATTCCCCGACCTTGAAAGGGACACAGAAACTAACACAAAGAAAATAAAAGAATAAGGCAAGTAACAAATAAACTACCCACAAGTATCCAATCCTAAGGAAAATACACACTAACTTACAAACCCGAAGGAAAATACACAGTAACTTACATTACATTATGCAGATAAATAAGATTTACTGAATGTTAAATTCTCTCATCAGCATATCACAGAGTACAGAGGCAATGCTAGAAATGGTGATAACCATTGTGCATAAGTCCCTACGTCTGTCACAGAGACCATCCTCTTAAACTTAATGGAAATGTAAATATAAAACATTCACTGCAATAAAAGTCTCTGGAGATAGAGTCTAAGTAGTGTGATTAGTATGGAAAATGCTTCATAAATCCCAATTCCAATAATCTCTAGTAGCATAAAGGATTCATCTCATTATGACTTTCTAGCAGAGCCTTTTTAATTCTCACTTCACTAATCTGTGACCTTGAAAATTCCCTGTCCACATTTCAGTGAAGTGTTGACAGCCAAGTGGAATAGGGAAGTATTCCAGCAAGGGCTACAAGTGACAGAATATGTTGCAAAACGCTCACTGGATTCATATAAAATACTGTGCCTGACTAAATAAAATGAAATATCAAGTCTTTAATAAACTACCATCCACCATTTTTATTTTGGCATTTGAAATCAAATAGCAGAATCTATCAATTAATTTATCACATATTATATTCTGCAAGGCTGCTGCCATAGGAATAAAATGAGTTCTGTGTTAAGGACATTACTTTTGACACATTTCTGAGATGAGGTATCTGATTTTGGGACTATTTCCTAAGCTTTTCAGGCCGCTATTAGCAATAAAAATCTTGAAGTCACATGCACACACACATACACACATATAAATATATATATAGACCACACATTTTACTACAGTCGTGTAGGTGCACATCTCCTGGTACCACTAATATGATTGCATAGTTTACTGAAGAGCTGCATAATTCTGTTTATGAGGTAGTTTGGGTAAGAAGACAAAATGACTGAACAAAAGAAATTCTGCCCAATTTTCCAGGCTCCAGTGCTCACTTTGCTTCTACTACCCCAAGCGTATTTTGAAAAACATTAAAAATTCTTCTAGATGTAAACATACCTTAAAAGAAAGAATCCTTACTTTTTTTTTTCAAAATTAGGCAGGCAGCAACTTATGTAATTTCTTGCCAAAAGATACAATTGCTCATAATTAGGTATTAAGATCTGAATTGTTAATCACTATACCACCAGAGTTATAAAACCCAGAGACTAAAAACATTTGTTGCCATTATGCAAAAAACCACCACTGTCAAAATATTAATAAAACTCCACTGTCAAATGCACCAAAATTTTGATCCAAAATGGGTTAGTGCAGATGACATCATCAAGTGCTTCACATTTAATTCTTTTCTGTTAATTTTACAACATCTCTGGCAATACTATATTCCATTACTGCAAAGTACACCCTCCAAAAGAACCCAAATTGAGATGCATTTCAAAACATGCTCATTTCTACTCATCTCTGTGTGGTTTACCAGTGAGCATATTGACAGATGGGTACCCCTGTGCCTGATTGCCTCTGAGATCTTACAGAAAGGAGAGAAAAGCAGGGCACAGGGGCATCTTGGAGCCACGGAAGCTCCTCCGTGAAGCTGGCAGCTGTGTTTTGTCATACGCTGACTTTCTGTACGCCAGTCTCAGAGAAAACTCTTCTGTGCATCTCATCTGCACTCTCATGTGGAGAAGCCACCATTACCTCTCCCTAATCCTCAGCAGCAGAGCTCTGTCAGTGGGATGTCCATGGGAGAAGCAGGGAAAGGGCAGAACAGTAGGAATTTATTTGAGATTTTAAAACACTGAAGTATTTGAGACAGCAGGTGGCTAGCCTGGGCTGTACAAGAAACACTGGCTCTAGGTGGAGGCACTGCATGGGAGAAAGCTCATTCCACTGTTTAGCTGAACTTTGGCACAGGGAACCCGCTGTTTCTTACAGAGTTAAGGAAACAAAAATGAATCCTTCCTCTGCTTTATATGACTTCTGCAGGGTGTAATTTTTAGCTCCTGCCTATTCCATGCACTGAAAGCACATCTAACAAATACATCAAGCTGGCACATTTGACGTTCATTTCCTATTCCCTGTACTTTGATACCAATGGTTATGAATGAGTGGTGTTGGAAGTTCTTTCCCTGCTCACACAAGAACTCTGCCCAGTTCTATGGTGCAAAATCAAAAAGCCTTCATTAAACTAGTCACAATTTCTCACTTCAATAGTAGAAGAACCATTGAAGAGCTTCAATAGTAGAAGAGCTACTTCCTCCTTCTGCCTTTAAAGATGAAATGTCTTGAGCACCCATCACTTTGTTACTACAATCCAAGTTACAAACCTTTGAAAGTCATAAAAGTGTCAGCATATTTTGTTTTACTTCTCAGCCCATTTAAAAACATATATGCCGATATTTTACTGCCATAGTTCTCACATATTTAGGCAGTCTGACAAAACTTTAAGATATTCTAAAAGAAGAAAAATTTAAAGGCAACAATGCTTTATTTCAGAAATTAAAATAAGCTAGAAAATTAACATACCAACAGCCATCATGTAATCCCAGCGGTCTATGAGGCACATATTGAAGATCAGATGGTCAGATGTTTGCCCTTGACCAATGAGTGGAATGTTTCTCTCCAAATTTTGGGTTATTGCAGAAGTCCAGCCAATGAGAAACCAAAAGACTACCAGAAGAATAACAGACAGCATCCTCATCACTCTCCCACCTGTCATATATGGAATACGCTGAGCGGTTCGGGACAGGAATACCTTCAAAACCCTGAAAAACGCAGAGAGTGCAGAATTAAGAAGAGCAGTAGTAGTGTCACAGGGATTAAACTTTCATTTTATTTCGGTACCAGATTATCTAAAAAACAAATCAACAGTATTTCCTCTGACAGTATGTACAAGAACAAGGTTTGGAACATTATTACTTTCCTATTAATCATATTTAAATGGAACTTATTGCTGCCCAGAGAGTGGTACACAGCAATAACAGAAAATATTAGCTATGCTTATGTAAGAGACATGCATTTATAGGCTGTCTTGTCAAGCTGTTTTGTACATTCTATCTCCCAGTGGAAGACTTCTATCTTTGAAAGATGAAAGGTCATTTCCATAAAACAGCAACCATGTATGTAAGATTTCATTCTGTTTTGATGCTGTCTGCTCATCCTCAATCCTGCTATTTCCAGAGAACAAATTAACACTTCTTAGATATTTTTCCCACTGAGTTTGATGCTGCTGAGACAATAACCTCTTCATCATAAAAATAACTGTGGAAGGCACTTTGCTAATTAAATAGGGTTTGATTTGTTTAGAGGCAACAACATGTTTTTTGAGCTAGGACAGAACCATCATAAGAAAAGCCACACCACACGTCAAGCACTTATACCACATAACAGCTATTGAACATGCAACACTCACTTTAAAAATAATTGCACTTATTATTAGGATAAATTTACTCCCACCAAGAACTGTTCAAGGAAATAGCACCTGTATTTTCTATCCATCACCACCTGTTAATGCAGAAAAACATCCTCCTAGGAGCACGAGAACAATCAAAATTTGAGGAAATCCCCTTGGGAAGAAGGAGTAGTTTGATTCTCTGTGTAGCACAAAATATCTCTCTGTGCTGCCTGCACCATGGGATCTGCCAGAAGCATCTTCTGGGAGCATTGCAGTGCTCCTGCTATGGACCTGCTAAAGCTAATGAAGATAAGCACTGAGGAAAGGCTATCATGGAAGTTTTTATGTACCCAGACAGTTAGAAGCAGATGAGCTGGAGTTTAAAGGCTGTTGTGGACACTGGGGTGAGGAGACCTTCAAAGTGAAGAGTTCAACTGTTTTAGTGATTTTACCCTCAAAACCACAGTGGTTCCTGACTCCTGAGCATGAGCATGTCCAGTCTTGATATCCATGAAGAGACAAATTATCAGAGGTTTTGGGATTGTGATGATTTTTTTTTCCTGAACTTGATTTTTTAAATGCCCTTGTAAGCTCCTAAGTTATTTCAGTGTACCAAGCATCAAGCCATCTCCCAAGATATTCTACAACTAGGCCTGCCTTTTCAGCAATACAGAATCACACTTCAGATAAACGTTTACACCTATAGTTGTCTGAGAGAAGGCAGAAGCAACCAGTGTTGCCTCTCAAACAAAAACAGAGCAGTGTCTTTTAAAGGCAGATGCACAAAGGTTTTCCACAACCACAACAATGAATCAGCATTTGACTACAAACACAGCCTTCACAGTGTGCATTAGGTGAAGTCACAGATCTGAATATGTTCAACATTATTCAGCTGTTTCCTTCCCAACAGTCACTCCACAGGGAGTCACAGCTTTTGATCTCTCCATGTTTGATAGATGTTCTGCTCTCCCTTTACAGATGCTAAGTGCCTTGTGCTGGAAGCAGACTCCCAAAGACTTCATTCAGGAGAGACAGAAAACTCCATAGAGGCAAGGCAGGCCACTTCCTTCCACAATGCTCAGCCACAGCACTGATGAACCCCTGTTTTCTAAACACTAAATTCCTGATTTTTTTCTAAAATCAGGAAGCAAAGGCTTCCCTTCTCCCTCTTGTGAATGATGGTCAATAGTTAGCTTCTCTGAAGGGAAGAAAAATGTATTCTTTTTGTAATGAACTGGAAAATTTCACAGCTACAGTTTGTCATTTGAGAAAAATTTCATAGTACATTTTTATGAATGTTTAATTATTAGAGAAATCACACAAACCAGCTGAGAACTATTAGAAACTTTTTGTATTTTGGCTCCAAAGTAAATTCTTGATGATTCTGCTGAAAGTCAACATGTGAGACTATTTTGGGCATAATAAGGCAGAACCCATTAGATTTTTTTCAGTACTAGTCATTAACTGCTCCCTGTGAGACAGCTTTCTAAGGGAGACATGTGGGCTGCTGTTACATTATTTACCTAAGCACAGTGGAACAAATAATATTTTGCAATACAGCAGTCAAACCCCCTCCAATTTGGATCAAATCACATTTCTTTTTCTCTCCTCTTTTTCAAAAATTAAGCATTCCCCATGACAATCATTTCTACCTTGAACTCATAGGCTTACATGTAAGCCAACCTTTACGCTTCTTTTTTCAAACATCTTTTTTCTGAAAAGCTCTAAAGAAAGTTGGGTTAGATCAGTAATGTTGCAAATCTCTTTTTCAGAGGTTCTGGTATAAAAGCAGTCAAGCAGAACACAAGCTCCTAAGTCGCAATTCCCTCATCCTCCTGCCACAATGTGAATCCAAAGCCTCATTGCTCACCACCTCAACATTGACTTACGTGCTCTGTCTGCTCTCATCTTCTATGTATTATTGAACATGTATCAAAGCAGAGACAACTGCCCAGGAGTTCCCCTCCCAAAGGCACATCTTCTCACCAGACTACAGGGTCATTATCTTTCCTGCACCTCTGAATTCATACAATCAGAGCTCACAGTAAAAAAGTTGAATTGCTGTGGTATGAGACCAGAGTGCCTCAGCAAACACATGGTGTTTGATTACTGGTACCTTCTGCCACAAAACAGAGAACTCTTGATTCAAATCCCTGCCCTGATTTCCAGCTAGACAATGTTCAAGCCCCCTTTTCCACTCAGTTCAATATCTCTATATTGGGTCAAACTGGCTATTTAACAACTAAAAGAGAATTCTTACAGGGAGGCAAGAAGTGGGGCTGGTGGGCTGCATTGCTGCTAGGAAATGAAATATGCCCTGTGTCATCCCTGGCACTGAAGCCAACTGGCAGAGAACAGCCAGCATCTATACTTTTACCCTCAGCTTTACAATTTAGCAGGACAGAGGATGGAGTCTCAGTGCCCAGGAATGTTCTCGGATGCTATTTAATTTATGAATATAGATGTAGGCCCAGATTCAAGTTCCTGAGCAAATTAATGTTTAATTATGAGTATCAAGTAAGGCAAACTTTGTAGACTTATCCTCCTGTCCTATCTACACCCAAAACTACTGGCAGTATGAGTCCGTGCCCTGGGAGAAGCTCAGGGGTCTGTTTAAGACATATGGTCTCTGATCTAAAGCAGAAGAGGAAACTTAACCATGTTCCTCAGCATCTTCTAGCTATACTCCCACCTAAAACCATTCAGCATATGCAATCCACTTTTCTGCACTGTTGTTGGATAATTGAACAATCATTTCCAGTAACATGTCATCAGCTCTGTTTACAGGCAGTTCAGACAGAACACTGCAATGTGTTTTACCTGCTTTTCTGGAAGACACGGCTGCCTTTGAGCAAAGCTTTGACTCACAGACAGCTACAGCCAGAATTAAAGCTGATATGCAATAGTCATTCCTTTTACAGAGTAAACAGAAGGTGCAGTTCAGGCTGAATGAACTGCCTGGAGACCATGGCACGTAACTCCCGACTCTGCTGGCTGCACCATCAAGTCTGGGGAGAATTAAGACACATGATCTGAAGATTTTCTTTGGGGTGCCTGGCTCCATATAAATGGAGAAGGGGAGGGTTTGGTTGCAAACATTGAGAGCCAAGAGAAGCCCAGCAGCTGGCAAGGGAAGCAATGTTGCAAGTGGATCTGAAGCAGAGGGCCAGAGCACGCTGGTTCAAGGACTGGCTGGGATCACCAGCTTGGAAACATCAAGTGAAGCATGTGACTGCTGCTGTAGTTATATCCTAAGATGCAGCGCGTAACATCAGAAAATAAATAAAACCATATTAAATGTTCATGTCATATCAAAGATGGCCCCCACACTATCACTGACTGCATAAACAGCAGGAACAACAGGTGAAGGATCCTGCTTTGACAGCGATGACCTGGCACAGTTTGTTTATTTTTTTATTTCTAGCATCTGTCATTTTGTGACTCTACTGAGTCATTCTGTCAAACTGCTCTGTTCCAGACTGGTGATTTTTATTGTGACACAAAGCTACATAAGAAAGATAATGGGTCAAGCCCTTCAGAAGTGTATTGCCCTACTACAGTGCAGGGATTATGTTTTACCTACTTTTCTGGACTAACATGAATATACCACTAGTTACTTCGAGTTAGTAAACTGATGTGATTCTACTGAAAGTGGAAAGGTATCAGTGGTACATGTATGGCACCACGTCAATACAAAAGAGTGCCTACACTTCACACTTGATACACAGACACACATACACAAATACTGTGTGCAGGTATAATTTCCACATCAGGAAACATGACCAAATAAAGAATACCAACGCTTAAGGCCCAAGACCTCAGAAATCATATTTAGATAGACTCACACCATCAGTTACTGGCTCTTGCTGGAGAGGATAAAACCCAACCGACAAATTAACAGCTTTCTAAAGAACCTCCCAGCTGAAAGTCCAAATTAGTCATTATCTGCTTCCCAAGTGATTGCCCAAGACCTCAGCACAGAACAAACTAAAAGTGCACCACTGAAGAGAATACTCTAATGGGACGATCTTTTGCCTTATTGATTCTCACCACATTGAACTCGAACAAACCTGGAAGGAGAGGTGAGCCATGTCAACAGCACAACAACAGGAAGGCAAGATCCACATCATATGCATCATGTCCTGTCCAGTGAAAATACACAACTGGAAAAAGAAGTTTTGGCAATTATGTGGGTGTATGAATGCTTCTGAGAGCCCCTATCTTGTGTGTAGTCAGCAAACTTGGCTACATATCACTGATAGCCACCAATTTATCTCAATTCCTTCATACTACGCATGCAGTATCTTGCACTGCAGATAACAGGAAATCTCCCACATTTTTTATTTCAGATAAGAGTTTTGTAATAGCAAATGCATGTCAAGAACACTGCTGTGAAAGACAACAAATGCTTAGAAGAATTGACTAACCCTTCCAAATGCACTGGATTTTGTGATGGGAAACAGAGCACAAGTGTGTCTTTGTGGCCAAGAAAGCCAGTGGTGTCCTGGTTGGCATTAGGAAGAGCACTGCCAGCAGGTTGAGGGAGGTGATCCTGCCCCTCTGCTCAGCCATGGTGAGGCCACATCACGAGTGCTGTGTATAGTTCCCAGTACAAGAAAGACATGGAGGTCTGGAAGTGGGTCCAGCTGAAAGTGGCAAAGATGATTGAGAGACTGGAGCATCTTTTTTATGAGGAAAGGCTGAGGGAGCTGGGCCTGTTCAGCTTTGAGAGGAGATGAGTGAGAAGGGTCTTCATCAGTGTCTATCAGTATCTAAAGGAAAGGAGTCCAAAGGATGGACGGCACTTCTCAGTGGTGCCAAGCAGCAGGACAAGAGGCAAGGGGCAGAAACTGATGCACAGGAGTATGATGCACATCTGAGTATGAGGAAGAACTTCTTCACTATGCAGTGATCACACACCAGAACAGGTTGCTGAGAGAGGCTGTAGAGTCTCCTTCACTGGAGATATCCAAGAACCACCTGGATGCAATCCTGTGCAATGTGTTCTAGGATAACCCTGCTGGAACAGGGAGGCTGACCCAGATGACCACTGTGGTCCCTTCCAGCTGAGCCCCTCTGTGATTCTGTGAAGGCTGATCTGCACACTGAGGTCACTAATGGTATCATAAGCTTGCTCCATAGTTACAAGGTAAACTGTAGGTACCAATAGTACTGGAAATACAGGGAGGGAGATTGTATTGCAGAATTGTTTCCTCTGTACCGGAGGTGTACCTGACTTCAAATCCTTACCTGGAGTTCTGTGTTTAATAAACGACAATATTAATATGTGAGGATATCTTAATGGCACAGTAAAAATTCCCAGTCAGATAATTTTGTGTATTGTGTAATGAGAGAAGCAGTGCTGTTTCTGAAACATTTTCTGCAACGTTTCTGCTGCAGAAACATTTTCTGCAACAAATTATGTTTACTTTCAAAAATGTGATTTTGAAAGTACAGTTTCCTTTACATCTTCCCTAGAGCTGTATTGCAATTTGCTACTGTGAAAAATTAATGCAATACAAATTTATAATGCATAGCTAGAATAACAAGCTGTAAAGACATATTTTAACTCAGTATCTGGTAAAATCTACTTTTAGTAAGCAAAGAGACGTGTCATGACTTAATGCTAACCTACTCTGCACAGTAGATTCCTAGATTAGTTTTAATGCTACACATACAAAGGCAATTCTACAGTGATTGAATGAAATTTCCCTTTCTGGACAAACACTGATATAATTTCTAGGAGTTTGAGCAGACTGAGGAAGGTGGGAGGGAAATCACATGCAGTTGAAGGAAAGGCTCTGGGTATTGGGAGGCAGCAGGACAACAATAGATTTCCCACTGCAATCAGAACCACTCATTCACTCCCATGTGAGCAACACTGGACTATAATTTTCTTGCACGTTTAATAAATTGGAAAAGGCCTAAAAATATTATGTGCTTTGACGAAAAGTTTTTCATTTGAAGTAGCTTTTGTCTGCCAATCTGTAGGTAAGCTTGGAGTGAGCAACCAATGTTATTTCTTTAAATGTAGCCAAGGATTCTGACATTTTTCATGCTATGCATAGTTTTTATTTTCTCCTTTCACCTGCAAGTCTAAATTCCCACCTGAGAAAAGCTCAATTTCCTGGTGGATTATAGAACAAAAAGCTTTTTCTCTGCCTGCAGCCAGCTCCAAGAACTGCAGTTGGAGTCTTTTGGCAGACCAGCTCCAAGAACTGCAGCTGGAATCTTTTGGCAGACCAGCTGAGTTTTGCTTTTCCCCAGTGTGCCTCCTTGCTCCCCAGCTCACTGCCCTGCTGCCTGCATCTGTTCCAGCCGCCTCCCAGCTCCCACTGAAGGAGATACTGAAGCTGCTGCCTCTGGGGGTGTGTGCTGCTTTTTGAAGTGCAAAAAGGACTTTGTTTATATCACCATGTCATCTAGGTAGGTTTCATCAGAAATGGCCACTCCTCTAAAGGATTTGCCCATCCTGAATGTGTGCTGATGGATGTATTAAGCACTGGGGAGCTGAGAGGTAAGAAGGCTCAACAAGGGGACCTTCCATGTCACGTAACTAGGCTTCAGTGATGCAGACCAAGTCTCCTTATTTATTAAATCCTCATCTGCTTTGTGCTAATTATCTCTTCTAATAAACCACTTACTGCACTAATACCCCCATGAATCCTGCTGAGATTAGCAGAACTGCAGAGTGCCAGTGAAACGTCTGACACTCCGCTGTCAGACTGACAAGGCAGAGCTGCCACAGAGCACACTGTAAACCATTAAATAAAAAGCCCATCAAAGTGTCCCCAGACAACTAGCAGTGACATATCACGGAATGGTTAGGTTTGGAAGGGACCTTAGAGATTATCTCACTCCACCCTGGTGACATGGGCAGGGACACCTTCCACTAGACCAGGTTGCTCAAAGCCTCATCCAACCTGGCCTTGAACACTTTAATGTCTCCTCTTTGTCAACTACTTGGGCTTAAAGTTACATCACGCAGAGCTCACGAGCCCAGAATCTGATGCCTAAAGTTCTGAAAATCCCAGGTCCTTGGGATAGGCACAAAGCCATCTCTTTCCAAGCCTGCTACTGAATGGTTAATGTAGCCATTTCAATACTTTCCTCCTGACAGACAGTTTAAATAACTACATCTCTCACTCAGTGAAAAATGAGGTCAGCTCCTCAGAAAATTTTCTCCATAAGCAAACCAATGCTGTTGAAGTCTTCATTCAAATTTGTAGTGATTTTGTGACAAAAACTTTCCTTCACAGATCCTCAAGACTCCTGCCGCTAGTAGTTTGGTCTAAAGATTATTAATCCTTCAGCCTATATGAAATCTGGCTCAGTTAATTATTTGCTTTTTAAAATTCATCAGGTGGTTATTATCTTTCTTGCAAATCCAAAGCCATTGAGTTCTTTACCCTTACCAAAGACTTTCAGAACAGACAGTACAAAAGATCTCAAGGTCAGTATTTCTCAGGAAGCCTACGCTGTGAAAACAGATGCAAGAACTGCCTCCTGGTAATCTTTTCCTACAACAGGTCAAGAACATTTGCAAGGCTTTCATTCCAAAATTTGCTTCACAAACTACTGTGGAGTTGAATTTACAAAAAGCAACTCCCTCATGAACCTGGCTCACAATGTTTCATTTAACAAAGGCTGATGAGTAAAACCGGCTGGGATGAAAAATTCCCCTCCTTGTTAGTGCTGTTCTATCTAACACTGCTACTCTAATGCTAAACATATTCATAGATAATTTCAACAACCTTTTCAATTTTCAGAGGCATTTCCTCGCATCATCAGTAAGGTAGCTGGGCAAAACCTCATGCCAAAGCTCGTACTTTTTTAACATAGTCATACTACAAACAGAGAAGATCTTGAAATGGATAAAGCCCAAATCCAAACCGAAGTAAATTTGAGAGTGGCTATTTATATTCATGTAGACAGATCATGGTGCTAATAACACCAGGGATGGGGTTCATGTGGGTCCCAGGCCATTCAGTCAACAGCTGGACTTGATGATCCTCGTGGGTCCCTTCCAGCTCAAATTACTATGTGATTCTGTGATTTTCTTTCCTTTCTTTTCCTCCTTAAGTTCACTGTCAAGCAATATACTTCTGATCAGAGAATGATAAGCCCCACCTAAAAAAGACAGTACTTTTCCAGCATTTTTAATGTGGCCAGAAAACCAAAATACCTCACTCCTTTTAAGCTAAAGACGGTAAATATTCTGGTCCATTCGCATGATATGAAAAGTTGCCACTTTAATACAGATGTAGCAATCCACTGCAGCAGTACTATGTTTTTCACCACTTATAAATGTATTAGAATAATTTATTCACGTACTATACAAGAAGAATCTAAGGCTTTTCACTGGATCAAAAAATAGTGAATAAAAATTTAGTGGACTTGAGTGAATTATAATTCAATCTGCTAGCAGTTATTTATTGTGAGGACTGAACTATATATCCATAGCATTTTTACAGATCACTATACTTTGTTTCTTGAGAATTGCACTAAAGAGTAGTCGACAACTGAAGGAAAACAACCATAATTTCACAGATAAATTATTTGTTTTCATGTTCACATATAGATACCACATTGTTTTATCCTTTTCACCCTCCTTCCCTAGCGGTTAATGTGATACTGTAACTGTTAGTTTGGGTGCGCTGCATAGTGGATTTGAACAAGATAAAAAGCTTTCACTAAAAATATCTCATCCTTTACTTATTTTTAGTGCTGATTACATAGCAAGTTTTTACATTAAAGCAGAATAAAATGAATTGTGTTTCTATGTGATCTCTTTTGTCTTATTAGCAGTTCTAACAAAACTAAAAACTACTTAATAGCGTTATTCTAATAATATCATACAACTGTGCTACTGAATTTCCTAGAGCAGCAGGTGAGATCCTGCACCTTGCAGGGCAGATGTAGCTCTCCATTTCACCAAGGCTGACAGCTCATGGCTGACATCTCTGGGACCTCATTAACACACAGACCAGAGAGGATGACTTGGCCCCATCCCCAGCAAGGAGGAGCTTCTCAACCCTGCTCTAAAGGAACAAATACATTGATTTGCAAGATCTGACCACAGAGTCTCGGTTTGGATTTGTCATCACAGAAGCTTCAGTTACCCAATTATTTTTTGGAATATTCCAACTGCAGGAAATAAAAAGTAGGGAAACTGATTTCTCCTTGGAAGTCAAACTGTGTTTCCTTCATAAAGTTTCTCGTGATGATGAGATTTTCTTGTGTATCTTCAAACTACGTGTGACTCTGGCATTATCTATATTTCTAAGACATTAAAGATACAATTTTTTAAGAAACAATGGAGTCAGTAGACTTCTCTGACAGAAGTGCTATTTCTCTGTCGATCTACAGACTTCTGAGGAAGCTCAGACCTGGGAGACAGCAGCAGGTAACAGCAGGAGACCTGGAGCAGATGCAGGAATCTGGAAACAAAATTCTCAAGAAACAGAGAAGATTGTGGAGAATTTGATGTAACTTCAAAATTCACAATGCTGGTTCAAATCAAGACCACCCTGCAAGAGCTTGGCACATGAATCAAGAATTAGGCACAAGCACTGCTACTTCTGGTCTGATGCATCTCATTGCTTTGAGGTTTTTTCATTAAAAAATAAGTCACCTGATCGGCTTGTCAATCAGATTTTCTGAGTTTTCTCTTTGTCTTTTTGGAGGAGGATCCTGCAGGAGCAGCTGCACACAGTGAAAAGTTGCCACTGATTGTGGCTCCAGCTTAATTTCCAGAGGCTTCTCAAGAGAAGTATTTTTAAAAATAAACTGGTTTAAGTATACTGCATTGAAAAATATCCAGTAAAAAGAAGGAGACTAGGAAAAGAACTGTATTGGTGAAGCACTGACTAAAGCACCATACACAAAATCTTTTGGCACTAAACTGTCTCCTCATAGATTTACTTGCAAGCACTTACTTCCTTTTCTGCTGTGCAGTGACGTTCTTACACACTACTTTAAAACGGCAATTCATTATTAAAGATGCAGGAAGCAAAGACAAGCAGTCAAAGGGACAGGAGTCTGTTCTGTCTTTATACACTGCAACAAGCCACCATTTTTATACCATTATGTCTTTTGGACTGTGTGTTTTTGTCCTTTCACTTTCCTTCTTTCAGGATGCTTCAGTGCTGGAAGTTACTGTGAACTGGCTAAATTGCTTCCATTTTGAATGACCAGAAGCATGTGCATTGTTAGATATACAAATGAAGCCATCTAAATGTTCACTTTTTTTAACAAACACATTATCCTCCTAATATTTTCATTTCATTGATAATCATAAATACGCATTTCTTTTGAACCATGAGGACAGAAGACGAGGATACACTGAAAGGTCCAGTCTTTGATAAGCTGTGCTCTCACTTAGATACTTTCATTGCCATGCCAGATAATTAAACAGCTCAGATGTAGCAGAAAGAACTTGTCTTGACTATTTCACTTCCTTTAGGTGTGAGAAAGAGTAATAATCACACCCACTGGACACAATCCTTCCCTCAGATCCACAATGCAGACTGCTGTACTTAGCAGAGCTCAGAAGAGGAGCTGGGTTGCCAACTCCCTTATTATATGATGCTAAGTTGACAGGAGTTAATGAAATGTGGTACAGAAAGACACGTAACTGCATTATTTAGTTATAATATTTGTTGCTAGTTTTGTGCCCATTTTAATAAAACAAATGTTTACCAATTTATAATGTGATTGACAGGCAGCAGTGTTTTGTATCAACTCTACTGTGTAAGAAGCTCTTTATCAGCATTCTGTCCTCCTTCCACTTGTGGAATAAATATTAACTTTATCTTATGGTTATGCTTGCAGCTACCATGGCTAAGGCCTTCATGTGTATTTGAAAGTAAAGTTTATTCTTCAGCTTGCCCACAAAAGATAAGATTCAAACCACTTTTATAACAGATAAAATCAGGAACATCTCCACCTGTCACAAGATACAGCAGTGTCAACACCAGTAGAAACTGAAATCATAAACGATGTTAACTTCATTGAATAAAACTTCCATGTTATAAAATGTTATTATTAAAACATTCCTCTATAAATGTGAAGTGGAGTAGCTTACGCCGAATTGAGTGAAAATGCTGCAAGAGTACTAAAGCTCATCAGGCATCTGGGGAGTTATTACATCTCTGGTTGATTAACTCACAGAATAGCCAAGGTTGGAAGAGAGAAATGGAGAGATTCTCTGATACAACCCTGATCCAAGCCGGATCAATGACAGCAGGTGACTGAGGACCTTGTACAGTTAGGGTGTGAGTTATTAGACTATGTCAAGCATCTCCTACAGAGGGGAAAGCAAGAGGCCAATTGCTGGCATGGAGGAGCGGTGACCCTCTATAAAACAGAAAGTCTAACATGAAGTTAAATAGTGAAGGTTTCCACAGAAGCTTCATGTCTTTCACTGCAAGCTCCAGGCTCTCAGGAGATACTTAACATGAAGAAACAACATCATATAAAAATATGCCTCCAGTCTATCAATATACGGGTGCAGATACGGCTATTAGAGGTTGCAGTACTACTACCGATCTCCCCTTGCTTTGCTAGTCATATTATTTTAAATTCTCCACTCTCAAAAGCAATGACAAAGGTTCTAAGCCTTCATTATTTCAGACTCCAGATGATGCAGAGGACAAACAGGCATTAGTTTATAACCAAGCTGAGAGTCACATGAATTCCCTGACAAGTTGCCCAACTTACTTGTTTCCTTCACTAAGAAATTTAGAAAAAAAAACTGTACAATAAAGGTAAGCAGACCAAAATAGAATTTTTTAGCTACCATAGTATGCCAAACACCTCTCCTGACAGAAGAACAAATGTCTGTGTAAGAAAATTAACATCAGTATGTGCAAAACAGTTTCTCAGCTAAAGCAGAAAACAAATTCTGGTCAGAATAAAACCAAATACAGAAGAAAGAGAAGAATCCACTTCATCAGTTCATAATACCATATTAACAAGACAAATAAGTAAAAAACCCAGCAGTCAAAAAGCCCCAGTTGTACAAAACTGACACCTGATAAAATGCATCTCTATGGATTGCTGTGCTCTGATTAGCTTCAGCTTGACTTGTGTAAGCAACACAGTACACAGCAGTGTGAAAGAACCTCCTGTTTTGTCATGCAAAATAAAACATAAAGTTACAACAAACTGAAAGAATAGTAGCCCAGAATCATTTATAGTGTCAGCAATATCTGGTTAAAATTAATTCTTTGATAAGCTTCCACATCTATTGCCAGGTAAATGCTCAATCAACTATGTTTACTTTCAGCATGTGTAGCAATCAGAAAAAATGCTAATTAGGTTTATCATGAGTACTTCTGAGGAAGCTACAGTTTCCTGGAAACTGGTTTCTGAATGTCTGTCTATATGTGAATTTTGTGAAAAAGAATTAAAATTGCATGTCTTCATAATTTCTTGCTGGACAAAACAATCCCATGCAGCAGCACATTCCAGGGGCCAACTGGCTGGAAAGCAGCTTTGCAGAGGATGACTTGGGGATGCTGGTGGACATCACACTGACCATGAGGCAGCAGTGTACCCTTGTGGCAAAGAAGGCCACCAGCCCTCTGGACCGCACCAGGCAGAGCACGTTCAGCAAGGGGAGGGGGGTGATCCTGTTCTTTACTCTGGTTGGTGGGACCAGAGCTGGAGTGCTGTGTCCAGCTCCAGGCCCCCCAGTACAAGAGGGACATGGACACCATGGAGATAAGCCCTGGGAAAGGCCACAAAGATGACTGAAGGACTTGGTCACTTTACAAGGGGAGAAACTGTGGGCTGGGACTGTTGAGCCTGGAGAAAAGATGGCTCAGGGAGAAACTTACCAATGTATGTAAATACCTGATGGGAGGGAGTAAAGATGATTGAGCCAGACTCCTCTGAGTGGTGCCCTATGTCCACATAAGAGGCAATGGGCACAAACTGAAGTCCTGGAAAATCCATGCAAACATAAAAAAAACCTTGAAGAAATTCAGAACCTGATTGGACATGGCTCAGAGCATTCTGATCTGGCTGAGCCCGCTCTGAGCAGGCGAGTTGGACTCAATGATCTCCAGAAGTCCTTCCCAACCTCAGCTTTTCTGTGACTCTGTAATCTTTGTGGAGTTGATGTATAGATGGAAGAAACTATATTTTCTCTGTATGCTTTCTGTAACAAGATGTTTAATCAGACCTTAAATCTTGAGATTTAATATGCTTTAGAATTATATCAATATTAAAAGCTCAGTTAGCACTAGAAGCTTTTTGTATAACTAGTTCTGTGATCTTCTGAGCTTTGACTGAATATTCCACAAGGCATCACAAATCATGCTCTCAGAGGCCCACTAAAGTACACATTTTCGCTTCTATTTTTCAAATTTACTGCGGTACAGTACTGTCACCCATTCTAATGAAGAGGGCAATGCAATTACTCAGACTCCTCTGCATGGTTATATACATCACTGCAACATACAACTTCAATAAACAAATGTAGCGTTCTCTTTATTTGTAATTCTGCAATGAAATACTCAAGTTAAAAAAGCCAACTTCAAGAAATACTAACTCTCATCTTCTGTGTTTCGTCTCACAGGGGAAGAAATAGCATCATCTGACATGCTGAATTCCACAAACTTGTTTTCTGTTTTCACCACAAAATAATGAAAGAAATTATAATTTAAATTGCAGTTGAAGGCTTAGTTGTCAAGAAAAACAAGAACAATAAGAGCTAATCTAAATGCCACAATTTTCGGGACTAAAGAGCAACAGTTGATTGCTATGAGATAGATAAAACACTCCTGTATTCTCACTGAAATCAATGTAAAAGATGTAAAAAATACAGACACACACAATCTACCCACAGGCAATCTAGAGCAATGAGAGTGAACAGAATGGGAGTAAAATGCAATAAGCTTGAAGCTCCATAATATCTGCAAAGATAAACTAAGGGCAGATCCCATCTTCCCTTTGTGGTCACATACACATTAGAAATGTTGATAGCCATGGTTTTTTTAGAGAGTAGTTGTTTAAAAATAAATATTGCAATTAGAGAGACATCAAATAGTGCTAAGAAATGCAGTGAAAAATGAACTTGCTTCACAACAAATAACCCAAGGAAGAAAACACGGGGGAAAACGAGAATTAATAAGAATCTTTTTTTTTAGTAGTCAGACATTAACTCAAATTCAGACTTGGTGACATCCATGCAACAAGAGCTCATTACACAAGAAACAGATTTGGACTCTTGAATATAACAAAAAGCTTAAATGTGGTGTTTCATGTAGCATGAAGATGAAAATAAAACAAATAAGCCTGGTCTGAGCATGGAGAAAAAAAGGACCACAACATACATTTTATTTTCACTGAAAGCAGTCTTGATACATAATTTAGTTTCTGTATTCTATCTGCTAAGTCTTGCAAAAGACATTGATGCCTCTGACTTTTAATGCTAATGATGCATGATGACAGACCTGAGGATGTCCAGGGCACGGTGTACTGCCAGCTCCTCATACATTGGAGCCTGCTAGGGCTGGATCCAGGCTGCAAGCCTAGGAAACAGTTAAGCTTCAATGCTCACTGCATTCTGAGAAGCTACAAAACCTGTCTCGCTGGTTTTGATTTCCAATATCTTTCAGGATACTCAGTTTTGCTGTCCTTGACAGTCTTGTGTTTATTCCAGAAACTGATAAGCCCACCCAGGAATCCATTCTGGGATTTGGGATAAATAGTATTGTTTGGGTTTGCAGGATGATCTTTGTCAGTGGCTTTACCACAGTCACTATGCTTCTAGTAAAAAGGTGCAGAAAACAACTACAAAGTTCAGTGACTTGACTTATAAATATTACCTTTTTTCTTACAAAAAAACCTCACAGCTGAAGTCTCAAATGTTTTGGGTTGTGTTTTTTGTTTGGGTTTGCTCAGAAGGCCGGTGCATTGTGGCTGGACTGCAGATGTCACAGACAGGACATTCTAGCCACTCTGCACTCTGTTCAAGAAGGTGTGTTAGTCAGCTGAGGGGATCTGCATCTTTAGGAAGGTGTGGCAGAGAGCTACTGCAGCTGCTGGCTGCACCCCTCCTTCCACACAACACTGGATTGTGCCCACTGGGTAAAGCAGACTTAGGCTCTGCGTGATTTCTGAACACTGCAGAAGGAAAACAAATAAAATGCAGACAACTATCAGTTCTCTGTGGTCAATCTACCTTTCTTAGCTCAAGCAGCAGGTGAAGTGCTCCACGGTGCCCCGAGTTAAACCCAGGCAAGCTGTGCATGTGCAACCAGGAGCACTGAGGTGTGGGCAGCAGGCACAGACAGCAGCGGTGATCTACGGAACTGCTGCTGTGACATTTCAAAGTGCAGGACTTCCTTCCGAGGAGTGGTATTTCAAACAGACAGCCCAAAGAAGGAGGGAACAAGAGAGTTTGTAATATACCTACAAGAAAGAATTGGTCTTGTCATTTGAGGTGGAGAAACTAAGCCCCAGACCTTGTTGTGGCTGACATACAATTGAAAAAATCTCAGAAAGGAATTACTGGGATAGCAGAATTAGCCCTTCCAAGAGCCACTAGAATTTGTCTAGCAATAAAATTACCCAAACAGAACTTGGGATCAGAAGACCCTGTGGGACAAAAAGATGTGAAAAAACCTACAATGAACACTGTACTGCACCTGATGGTGCTAGACAAGATACCTCTACACTTCAAACATCAGTCATAGTGTTTCAAGAAAAAGATGCCTTACCTAGCGCTATGTCTGTTTGAAGAAAGATTGAAGAAAGATTGAGTGATTGAACAAACGTGTCTGCTCTTGCACTCTAAACGTGTCTGCTCTTGCACTCTGCACAGGACTAAACCAGCAATGCTGCTGGCTCCACAGGAGTGATGAATGAACCAACAAAGTAACATAAGCTTAAGGTGATTGAGGGCTTACAAGTCCAAATGGCAGCTGAAATAATGCCTAGTGCTCAAAGTAAATGCACAGCTAATGTAAAATAAGTGTAGTTTCAGAGTTAATTGGTGATCCAACATCCTCTAAGCTGGCAAGTTAAATATACATATAGACAAATAGACAGTTGGAAATGAAGCGGTTTATAGCTTTTACCAACAAAACATGTAAGAATTAAGAGGATAATAGCATGCCTCATTCTTGGTCTTGCTCAGCTTCGGAGAGGCAAGGAACAAACAAGAGAGTAACATCCTGGCAGAACACAGGACATTCATAAGAGTCCGAATAACCTGTAGTTTTATGGTGATTTATGCTGCTTGCCACAGGGCAACAACTTGAATGGAGAGAGTCACTTGGTGCTCTGACAAACAAGCAAAGAAGTAAGTAGTTCTGGTTCTTCAGAAGGGAAATGAAGACAGCTAAATATGCAACCCTGCCTCTGTGAGGCTAAATAAAAATACGAATTTGAAAGAAACATTTGGATGCCCTAACCAGGGAAAACCTGGAGGACATGGACTAGGCCAATGCTAATGTAACCATGCAATATCCTCATCTTTAAGAGACATTATGGGTATGGCACAGAAATGCTGGATTAGCAAAAAAGCACACCAGTATCAGGACTGGAAGCACCACCCCTGTGTTAGTGAGATTCCCACCTCAGCTAAAAGTCAAAAGTTAGGATTTTTCTTCAGTTTGGCCTCAAGTTGTGCCAAGGGAGATTTAGATTGAATATCAGGAAAAAATTCTTCCTGGAAAGGATTGTCAGGCTTTGGAACAGGTTGCCCAAGTTGAGAAGGGAACTGGTTGACCCTGGAGGTATTTAAAAGATGTGGAAGTGTGGCATGCAGGAACATGGTTTAGTGGTGAGCCTGTCAGTGTTAAGTTTATGGTTTGTCTCAATGATCTTAAAGGTATTTTTCAATCTAAATGATTCTATGATTCTATATTTGGCACACTGCTGCAGGTTTCTATGGCTTTTGGGTATCCACATGATGTTGTATCTTGCAGAAAAAAATGAAGTAATAGCATTTGTTTGGGTAGTCCTGCCCCATGCTGCTGTGCACGGCACAGACTCATGTTCTTGGTTGGGCAAGACAGTTTATCTTTGGCATACTGAAATTCTCAGCCAGAAACACAAAAGCCATTTGTTAGCACAAAAAAACATTCAGGAAGAACTCCAGGACAGTTACAATAGTTGTCCAAGATTCTGAGAGTATCTGATGAGATCTAAGAGTTCTGAGCAAAGATAATACCAGAATGCCATAAGAGAGAAACAGCAAGCACAGAAATAACGTTCAAAGACAAGTATAAATAATCAGTGGGCATCACCATCATGTTTGCCACCCAAACGAAAAAGCGCATGAAAACACACAGAATGGTCAACATGGATTTTGTGCCTTGCTCACATCTGTGGTCCTGATGGTGAAGCTGTGCAGCACACTGAGTGCAAACCCCAATAAAGAATGCAAAAATCCCAGTAAAGAATGCAGTAGGAGTTTGTTCATTGGGCTTCCAGATCTGAGGCAACATCTTAGGAAGCAAACAAACTGAGCAGCAGCCAGTATTTCTGAGGATATGCACTGACAGAATTTCATTACAAGAGACTGAGCCAGAGACAAAACGTAACATTACTTAGTATAAGCTCTTGCAAACCCCTACATTGTCATACATTCATACCTGGTAAACCAGTCAATGTTGGGTACAACAGAGTCATGGTTTACCAATCAACACAAACAGGCTTTTGCTCCTCACAGTCCAATGGTAGCTGACACTTGCCAGAAACCATCAATTGCTACTTTTACACAAGTTTCACAATCATGCCCTACATGGATCCCAGAGCAACTCACAGGCCGTTTTTTCAACTAGTGAAGTATCATTTGCAAATTGAATAGAAACTTAGAATTGAGATTTGGTCATTGCACCCACATTCTCCAAAGCATTTGAAAAAGTGCAGAGGAGCAAAGTCCGGAGCTGGATTATGTTAATCCGATTTAAAAGAAAAAAAGGCTGTCCAGTCTAAGATAGAAGTCAGACTTATTGCTGAAGCAAGATCCTGCATAAAGCAATTAAGGCTTTTACTAAGGCATGGCTGGGACAGTGTAATTCCAGTTCTTTTATCAGTTTCAAGCCAAGCCTCTGAGCACTATTTGGAGTTTTGTTCAAAGCTAACAAGAGAGTGATTTTTGAGGTGCTAGAGAAATATCTCAAGAATATGTGATGGTCATTTACAGACTGAAGGAAACCATAAGGGAACAAGAAAATACGTGGTTCAACACCTGGAACTAAACAATTCATAGATTTTTAGCCTTGTTTCAGTAAGACAGCGGTACCATACATGCTCATACGTATCAACTTTCTTGCTACTAGCCCTTGTGAAATTGGCACAGTAACTTCTGACATTCCTCTTTGTTCAGAGGCCATGAATTTATGTAGTTTGAATTGAAATATTATTTCAGACATGTAGTGACTATCTGCATTATTCACAAGTGATCAGTAGAAAATAATATCAAAGAAATGCTGAAAAACATCTATGACAAAGACCCTGATCCACATACAGCAACAAGGCAGAACCAGTGAATCCCTGGTTGCCAATGTCTGATATTCTTTAGAACAGAATGATAAAAACATGAATACGTGCACTGATGAAGACTGATACCAGTCAGAGAGGCTTAGTGGTTGTAAAAAAGGCAAGGACAAACAAAAAGCTTAGTAAGATTTGTGGTCACAAGAGTGGCTGCCACTTCCAACAGCTCTGTGCAAGCCAGTGTTTGAGGCACAGCCTGCCAGGAGCAGGAGCCTCCCCACCAGCAGCACTGCACTCACATAAAATTGTAACCTCCCCTAGGCACACCTGGGAGAAACAGGTGGCATCTCCCCATAAGTCCAGCAAGGGGGAGAATGATTTTTTTTGCTCAGGAAGATCTCAGAAAAACAGATATTGCTGTAGCAGAGGCCAAGAGTAGAACATGGCTCCACCAGGACAGCTGTGTTGCCCTGAACCACCAGAGCACAGCACTGCTGATGGCTGGAAAGAGACTCAGAGACCCCTGAGTAATGGAGCTCAGCATTAGAACTCCCAGCTAACTTAATGCACACATCAGAAATAGGCACTCAAAATTTTCCACTGATTATTAACAGCTAGGTTTTTTAGATTGCCAGAAACAGAGGCTCCAGCTTGAACCATATACAGTAAATGCAAGTATGAACAGAGGCTCACAGTGTGCACACGAAGGAGGTAGGACTCAAGAACATCCAAAACTTGTCCTGTGCTGTAACAGTCTACAGCAGAAAAACAGTTTTAATTTTCAATACTATTTTTTTTGGTAGTGAATATTAAGTGAAAATGTTACAGATTAGTTCTAAAAGGAACAGTTTAATATTTAAAACTGAATTAATACTGAAACTTTCCACAGGACCTATTGTGTATGTATTCCCAAGCTTCAAGCAGTCAAGTCAGCTTTGTCTTGATCTTTCCAGCTCAGACCACATATGCAATATATTGCATGTAAAATTCTTAGAGCATCTCATACCTCTTTCAGAAAAGCATCTATGAGGACAACTCACCACTGTGCAGAGCGGTACAATGCTAAAAGAGCTTTACCTCTGTGTATGTTACAGCAGAGCAACACAGCATTTTACGTCACCAGTAGCTGGTTACCACCGATCAGATACTCAATTCTTCAAGACCATAATGGTATTTGCCATCATAGAAATCCAGAAAAGAGCAACTAATACATGAGAATATTTGGTCCAGGGACTGCCTTCCCTAGTACTTAAGATCTACATTAGGGTAAGTGATCAGGAATAATGAATATCAAAGCACCTGGTACACTCAGTAACAAACAGTACCACTATGTGTTGTTTCAGTCTATAAATTTGCTTAATATCTTAATTGATTATACTAGAAAGAATGGTTAAATATAATTTTTGTTGCATGTTTGTAAAATAAAGGCCAAGTATTGGACTAACCACTAAATTATACAGCTTGATCAATTGTATAACACAGATAATTTCATTTTTCTATCGAATCTCCTACCATTTGTACTAGTACTTAACTACAGAATCTTCCAAGAGAGGAATCAGACTTGAACTGAAAGCAGCACAAAAAATTTCTCATTGCTCCTCCAACCCATTTGGATTTTTCAATAGCTAAGCACCCTTCTGAGAAAAATGTATGCCAGATTGCTCATTTGAATTTCTCTGGCTCTGGCTTCCAGCTACCAGATCTTATTAAACCTCAGTCCAATAGATTAAAGAGTCTTTTGTGACTACTTTTCCTCTCCCTGCTGGTTTATACACCACAGAAGAAGTCATGTCTCAATCTTCTTGTGGATCTAAAATCCAGATTAGTTTCCACAGTATCAAGCATTTTTCCAGCCCTCAAATACTTCGTGAACCACAACCACCGATTATACCTCTTTTAAAAATGCATCTCAAGAATAGGACATACTGCATTTACGAGTTTCAAACACATTGTCTCCTGTTGTAAAATCAATTCCTTACTGACTAACCTGCTATTCTCCATAACTTTTTGTCTTTAAATAGTCCCTAGTTATAATTTGCCTTTTGGCTGCACTCAAGTGTATCTCTTTGACTAAGTCAATAACAGCATGGATGTGGACATGGCAGAGATGTTTAATGCTTTGATTGCCTCTGTCTGCCACACTGACGATGGGCTGAGATGGTCCCAGTGCCCTGAGCTGGAGAACCGTGGCTGTGAGAATGAAAAACTCCTAGTTGACCCTGAACTTCTACAGGACCTGCTGTTCCAGTTGGATCCCTCAGCCTATGGGGCCTGATGGGATTCATCCCAGAACATTCAAAGAGCTGGATGATTCATTGCAAGGCCTCTTGTAATGCTTTTTGAACAGTTTTGGGAATCTGGGGAGGTCCCAGTTGATTGGAAGATGGCTAATTTTGTCCCCATGTCCCAAAAAGGAGGACCCTAGAAACTACAGGCCTTTTAGTGTCTCTTCAGTGACTGGTAGAATTCAGAAGATTATTCTGGGAGTTACTGAAAGACACCTGAAGGACAACACAGTCATGAGTCACAGCCAACATGGCTTCACAAGGGGAAAATCCTTTTGTCAGATTTAATTTACTTTTATGACAAGGTAACTCACCTAGTTGATCAAGGAAAGCCAGCTGATATAATCTTTCTGGACTTCAGCAAAGCTTTCAGTGCTGTCTTTCACAGTGTGCTTTTGCACAAGATGTCCAGCTCACAGCTGGATAAACACATCATGTGATGGATGAGCAACTGGCTCATGGGCCTGAGACTGAGAGGAGACAGCACTGCAGTTACAACTTCCCGGTGAGGGGAAGAGGTAACCAGAGACAGGACCCAAGGGAATAACCTCAGTTTGTGTCAGGAGGTTTAAGCTGGATATCAGGAAA
The DNA here is from genome assembly GCA_013400315.1 of Bombycilla garrulus. NCBI lineage: Eukaryota > Metazoa > Chordata > Aves > Passeriformes > Bombycillidae > Bombycilla > Bombycilla garrulus. Next base: position 448,114 of record VXBU01003983.1, read on the forward strand.
ACTTTCTTCACCCAGAAGATGGTTGGCCACTGGAACAGCCTCCCCATTCCAGTGGTGATGGTACCAAGTCTGTCTAAGAATTCAAATGTGCTGGGAAATACTGTCAGGCTCATGGCGGGATTCCTAGTGCTGTCCTGTGCAGGGCAGGAGTTGGACTTTGATGAATCTTGTGGATCCCTTCCAACTCAAAATATTCTATGATTCTAGTAAAGAATACTTTTCATTACTAAATTTTCCGAATCAGAATTTATTATTTCACTAAGCTCCGTTATCAACAAATTTTTTGAGTAATTTTGTTCTTGGTTGTTCATTGCAACTGAAAATGCTAAACAGTAGCAACCTTACTCCTCATCCTGCACAGCAGCCCACCAGAAGCCTTCTCTCCAGTCATGATTCTTCACTGACAATCAGTGTATGTGATCTGCAAACCTCTGCTCCCACTGTGATCAACCTCTCTGTGAGTCACATACTTCACTCCCTCATCACGCTCCTCTACAAATAGCTATAACCCAAGTGTTGCAGTGTAATGCCTGGTTTCTCTTTTACTGTAATCCTACCCAGTAGAGATACCTTGTTCCACTGACCAATTCCATCCTTCCCACATAATGAGAAATAGGTCTGTAGAGCTATTATTACTAGTATTGCAAATGCACGCCCAAATGCTCACCTACCTGGAAAGTACTGCCTCACAGCACAAAGTTTTGCTACCTGAGGGAGGTCCTGGACTTGCATATCCTTGGAAAGGATAGGTTCCAGTTCCAGCTCTGAAGCCCTTCTGCTATCATGTTAACCCAATGTGCAAAACCAATCCTTTCCCACAATATCTGCCAGAGTGCTCTTGCATGCCATCAAAAGACATCTGAGAGGTCTTGTGATACCTGTGGATCACTGCAAAGTGCCTTCCAACCCACTTCAAGATTTTCTCTAATCATGATAACAATGTAATTGAATATTAAAACACCAGATAATTTCTTTATCGTCTCTTTGAACTTTCCTAGCCAAACTCAGTCTGCTATGATAAAGCAGAATGTTTGCTGCGTTAAGGTGATTACAACACCAGCCCATGGAATTGCACAGCTGTATCTACAACAATTTATATAAATTAAATATTAATAAGAATATGGATGAGAATATTTTCCAGGATCCCAGTGCCCTAATAATCTTGAATACATTATATGCTGCTGATTTTTTTTGCTTTAAGATAATGTTTATTAGTCCCACTTCTACATGGTGCTCCATCAAGATTAATTCTGCACTGTGTTTTTTAACAGTTGTGCTACATTTTAGTAGTTTACACATAAGAAAGTAGGTATTTTATTCAGAAATATGAAACAGAACCATTATACTGTCTAGTTACGGCTAGTTATTGCTTGAGAATGGCAGGGATACAAAAGAGATAAATAGTATTTTAATAATGTAGGTTTTATTGAGAAAAAAGTCACAGTGGAACAGAATGTGACTCATTTAATCTAGAAGAACTGCCACAATAAGAATTTCATCATGAATGTGCATCATGCAAGAATGCTATATGGAGTTTAATGTCTAAAGCCATGTTTTGCTGTATACCATAAAAATAAATAAACAAAGTAGCAAAGGTTTGCAGCAGACATGAGGCATGAATTATACTCATGAAATCAATTAATTAGGTTAAGGCATGCTAACAAGAAAACAGATTTTTCTATAACTGGTCTAATTAGTGAAAATTCATTCCTTTTGAACTCCTACTGTACGTGCACACACTTTTTCAGCGAGTCCAGCTTCTTCCCTCCCTAACCTGCATCCCCCAGCCTTCCTGTACCCAGCCCCTAAAACCCTCCTCGTTTCTCTGCCATTTTCTCCAGCAGCCGGGCCTGAGGCACAGTGTAGGAGCCACCAGCAAAATTTGTGAGCCACCAGACCAGTGTGGGAGCCACCAGACAAGTGTGGGAGCCACCAGCACAGTGTGGGAGCCATCAGCACACTGCGCCCACTTGACCACCCAGGGCAGACCAGGCAAAGTAGGACCTGCTGGTGCCACAGGTTTCAGCATTTGCTTGTGGGAGCATGCATAAGGTCTGCTTTCTGCCCCAAAACTGTTTTTCACAAAGCTTCGTAGGACTCAATTCATACAACTTCAAGTGCTAAAATATGCCACTTCTAGAGAAGAGACAGAGAAATGGTTGGAATAGTTGTAGAAAGGCCCTACAGTGTAAAAATCTCTACAGCTCGACCAAACCACTCCTTTCGCTGTGTTGCAAACACTGAAATCCTGTCAGTCAAGTTAAAGCAGTAAAACCCCAAACAATTCAACAAGGCAGAATCAGACCAGCACTCTGGACACTGCATTTCTGCAATAGTAACATCTCTCTTGAAAACAATTTTTCCTTCTTTTGTTTCATGTGAGATAATGACGACTACAGAAATTACTATTGACAAATCCAGCAGCAAAATCCAACAGTGAATGCCTTTGTCTAGAGGCATTTCACTCTCACCTTCCACAAGAAAAAAGCATAATTCAACAGAAAGTAAATCCTCCACTTTTTTTGAGGGTTCAACCAAAATAACCACGAGGACCTGACTCATTTTAAAAAAACAGGGTGGTTCACCACTACAGCCAATGCTCGTCTCATTTTGCATGCCAATTAAGATGAGTTACACAGTAACCACTTCTCTGAGAGAAAACTTCTCTCTGCAGTGCTCCATCACCAGTGTCCCATTTCATGGAACCACTGGGTAGTGGTGTATTGGCACTATGGAACTGTCACCTATTGGCCCCATGACCTGTGAAATATTGGCCATGCAGTAATCCAACTGTACAGGTTCCCATTGCCAAGGTACCTTCTGCCCCTTTCTGCACCACATTCCCACCAGACACTGTTAGACAAGATCATCTGTATCCTCTTTCCCAGCCCTAGCTGACCTAGGGGAGATCATATATGCCATGTGTGGTGGTTAAGAAAAGTATTCCCAAATTTATTGTTCCCACTGTAAAACCCCAGACCTCATGCCACTTGCTCACTTCCCCCCACCTCTCCCTGTGGCAGGATGAAGAAAAGAACTGAAAGCACAAAAAGGTGAAAATCACAGGATAAGAACAATTTAGCAAAACAGAAATGAAATAAGAAAAGAAACAGTAACAACAGACAGTACTAAAAACAGAGTGTACAACTTAGGCAAATGATTCACATGCCAGTGGTCCCCATGTGCCACCCACCCCCCACCCTCAGTCCCCCCGGCACACGGAGTGAGGTGACACCCAATTGCCCCGGGCTCCTGGCTGTGCCCCTCCTGGCTGATGCTAACTTTAACCCTGTCCCAGCTGGAACAAGACACCATGTCCTCACCACTGATGCTTCAAGAAGCAAAGGGACATCTTCTTTGGGTTCTCTGCTAGCAGGAGTCTCCTCTTTGGGAAGATACTGAACCACAACCCAGAGAACCACAGAATCATTGACTTGTTTACACTCTTAAGATCATCAAGTCCAACNACAGACAGTACTAAAAACAGAGTGTACAACTTAGGCAAATGATTCACATGCCAGTGGTCCCCATGTGCCACCCACCCCCCACCCTCAGTCCCCCCGGCACACGGAGTGAGGTGACACCCAATTGCCCCGGGCTCCTGGCTGTGCCCCTCCTGGCTGATGCTAACTTTAACCCTGTCCCAGCTGGAACAAGACACCATGTCCTCACCACTGATGCTTCAAGAAGCAAAGGGACATCTTCTTTGGGTTCTCTGCTAGCAGGAGTCTCCTCTTTGGGAAGACACTGAACCACAACCCAGAGAGCCAGAGAATCATTGAATTGTTTACAGTGGAAGACTCTTAAGATCATCAAGTCCAACCATAAATCTTACACTGCCAAATGAGCCACTAATCCATGTCCCCCACTAAAACATGCCTCTAAACACTCACACACTACCCACACTGCTTTCCTCCTCCTTTCTTTACCACCCCCAAAACCTGTTGGAAGGTCCACCACTTGCTTCAACTGTACCAGATGGCAAGCACAGCAATATAATCCTAGCACAGCATTCAGATGAAATGCAGAATTGCATCATAGTATTAATGCCGTATTAATATTGTTCTCCCACTAACACTCCCATCACTGCTTACAAAAAAGAGTGGATTATGTTGTCATGTTTCTCATACCTGAGACATCACCTTCCTCATACCTTCTCAACCTCTTCACTTTCCCACTTTGCTCTGTATGTCTTACTAATATAAGAAATGGAGATTCCCAAAACTAGAGACCATTCCTGGGTTTCCTTTTCCTAAAATAACCAAAAACTATCCTATGTATACACACACAAGTGCATACATTTGTCTGTATGTATGTTACTTTGTTTCATTCTTATGCTTAGTCCAGAATTAAGGATTCTGTATCAATCCTGACACGAAGGTGACAGAAGTTCACACAGTATTAAAATAATGAGATAACCTACTCATAAAATACAGGCCTTGAAAAAGGACACACAGAGTCTTCAGTTACAGAAATATACTGAAAGGTGCAACACTAGCAGCTGCTTTAAATCCAAAAGGTTAAATTTGAAACACCATTATTTCTTGAGAGAATTATTTTGAAAAATTAATTGTTAAGGGAAGTATTGTATTTTATGTTCATAGCTCTTCAGATAGAATTCTTAAATTAAGCTCATTTCCATGCCCCCATCCTTCCACCCCCAAAAACATCAGCTCATTATTTTAAAAATACACAGTGAATAAGAAAGAGGCAATTAAGGATGAGGCACTGTAGAAATTGACTGTGACAGGTGTTCAAAGAATGAATCAGTACATGACTTCCCTGTTCTTTTACTATTCCTTAAGCATCTGCTTTTGACTTCTTTTTTATTTCCCCTTGATGCTTGACCCTAACAAAACCTCTGAGATCTCCTTAGGAAGTGAGGAGCTACAGGAAAATTAAAACAGCTACAAAACATCCCAGGTGTTTCCAGTGACTCCGACCTGGCTTTGGTTAACCTTCATGCTCCAGTGCTAGTCAAAGCACCTTATTTGTTGAGAACTATAACATTAGACTTTCTCATTACCATTAATAGCTACCTTTACGCAATATTGGTTTTCCCATTTAACTCAGAAAACTCACAAGTTCCTTGCTGGCAATTGGTTCTTCCCCCAGGCAGGACACAGCCTAACTGCAGGAGGGAACCAGTGCTTGTCAGGAAAATTTGTCATATAAATGGCTGCAGTAAGCCATTCCTCAACCTTGTAAGACCTGTGGAATGAATAAGATCTGCCAAAATTTTCTACCAAATTTCTATTAACATCAGATTGTTCCTAACAGCATAATTGCTGAGAATGTGTATAATAAAATATATATCCAACTTGACTCAGTCTTTTGCAAGGCACGCTCTGGGACTGAGATATTCAGTACCAAAAAAGAACACAATATCACAAATGTAGGAAAGGGATGGTCAGGATATCTGGGTAGAAAACAAAAGATAGATTCCTAGAGAAAGTAATTCTAGATTAACATACTAAATCGATTTTTTTTTCCCCTCTTTGTGTTACAAAAAGAAATACAGAATTATTCAGAAGGCAAGCCAATGCTCACAGCAGAGCTAACTGAATCCAGACCAGGTTGCTCAGTGCTTTATCCAGTTGGGTCTTGAAAAACTCCAATTATGGAACTTCAGAACCCCATGAACAACCAGCTTCACTGCTTAATCACCCTCACACTGAAAATGCTTTCTTTGTGTAACATTAATCCCAGTATTCATTAATATAGTATAAAGTTGAAATTTCCTGTTTCAATTTGTCAAGGTCTTTTTGTTCTCCCACTATACACTGCTGTAAAGAACACGGCTTCACCTCCCTCTAGGTGTTGGATAGCTCATGTTAGGTCCCTCCAGTGCTATATTTTCTTGATGCTGAACAAGCCCTGCTATCTCAACCTCTCTTTGCAGGACCAGTGCTCCAAGCTCCGGCCATTTTGATGGCTTTGATGGCCTTTCTCTGAACTCATCTAAGTTCATTGACATCTGGACACATCATTGCAGATATGGTCTGAGTAAAGGAGAATAATCACATCCTTCAGCCTTCAGGCTACTGTCCCATTGACACAGTCCAGTCTGCTGCTATCCTTCATTGCTTTGTATTTATCAAGGATGAGGATGTAGTGCATTCTTGGTTTCTTGTTCAATTTTATCTTGTTTCCTGACCCTGTCAGCACAGGTGCCAAGTAACACCAAACAGCTGAATGAGCAAAGCAGAAGACTTTCTGCCCAATTTCTGCCCAAGTGAGCCTATGCTCACTTAAGGATCATGGAAGATCAACTGTCCTGTCAGGATATCTGCTTCCTCACATCATGTACAATCATATAAAGAACCTGTTAGGATAGCAGAACTGCAGTGACAACACGAGCCACCCACAGTCTTAGGCTTTTTATCTATATATAGATAACAAAGCACCCAAGCAGTCACCAGCTCCCTCTCCTCTCTACTGCTCTACTTGTTTTACTTTTTGCATCAGAAATTGTTCATGCCAGAAAATACTATGGGGGTGTGGGATTTTCTTGGTCAATTTCAATGCAAAGATGTGGCCAGACACAGCATTTTACAATTCCAGTTTACTAGCCTAAGTGTACACTTGTAACCAGGGACACAAATTAAAGGGAGCTGCAAGAAGGAGCTCTGTTTAAATGGGAAAACAGGGGTTTGCACCTAAAATGTGACAAGTCAATAATGCATCATGAAACACAAGATATTTTTAGTTCTCATTCAGTTTATGAGCATAATATCAAACCTCCTCTATCTAACATGCTAACATAGTAATGAAACTAAGATAAAAAGATGAGTGTGCATATTTCACCCAATACGTTCAAGTATCAATATACTGCTTATCTCTTTGCTTGAATAAAAATACTCACAGAATGTATCAATAATTTTTTTCATTAAAATTTAAAGAGGGAAAAGTATTAGGATTTTATCCAGCATACACAGAAAAGGCTTCAGTTTTTAAAGGGACTGTAGAAACGGGAATTGAAGTTAGTCCTCTAAATCTTAAATCTCCAAGTCACATGAGAATGCACTGCCAACCCCACAGAACCCAGAATTTGCCTCATATTTTTGCTGGCAGGTACTGATGCTTGTGAGTGTGTAGCTTGTCTGCTATGATTACCTGAAGAAAACAGCCCTTGATGTAAGAGCTATAAGAAAACACAGTAAGTACATACACCATAGTCCATTGCTTCACCCACCATTGCCGTCTCTAAACACTTAAAAACATCTCTCTACAAACAGTTCACAGGGAAACTTTTGAACACTCTGTAAATACTTCTGTATTTTTTATGTTCAAGGAAAAGCATTTACCTCTTGTGGAAAGGGGTTCTTGCACAATTTAACAGTTAATGTATATATATTTTTCATCAAATCTTGTCAGCATTCATAGCTCTCAACTCAGATTGGTAGCATATAATTTGAGCAGGAAAATTGAGGAGAAATACACAGTGGGTTTAAAATCAGAAATGGCACTTGTTTATGATAATATTTGCAGCTCTTCCATCTAAGTACCCACACAGATTGCACATACTCCCACAGAGATGGAAATTAATATGTGAAATACCTGTGCAGCTTGAGTGTCACAGTTCCATAAACAGTAGCAAAGCCCAGAAGACGAACCCATCTTAGGAGAACACAGCGAAATATACTTGGCTCAAAATACAAAATGACAACCTATAGAACAGAAAGATAGAGAGAGCTTCAGTACTGCTTTCATGAGAAAGTAGTTCTTCATTCAAATGCAGAATAGTTGCAAAACAGGACAGCAGACACATTTCAGCTCATACTGCTGTATATTTAGATTTTCTAGTAAAGCGTTGGGATGATCAGATCAACCAGCTGGCACAGTTCTAGGCACCAACTCCTTTTTGAAGGGAGCTGGCAGAAGCCCTGTGACAGACTGTGAAGTGACAACACTTTTAAATGCAATTCCACTGACTTTTCTTCACTGAGTGAAAACATGTACCCAGAGAGGAGGATAGAACAGACAAGGACTTTTTCCTTGAGCTATTCAAGTAATATGCAGCTGGTTTAATTCTGGTTTGATAGGCTATATTTACTAGGTTACACTTCAAAGTCACTCCTAATAAACCTAGCAAAATTATAGCTGCTCATTTTTCTCTGCCAAACTAAAAATGATTGCACTAGCCTCTTTCTATCCAGAACATGAAATATTTATGACACATTTAACTCTTTCTTCCCCATATATTTCACCTGAGCTACATCAAATCTCCCTTTACATCACCACTTTCTCAAGGAAAATAACCTTTTTGTTCACCTACGCATTTCTCTAATCACAATAAAAAATGTCCTACCAGCCTTTTGCCCTGTCTTACCAAGGACCATGCACAAGGAGAACACTCCATAAGCAGTAAAAGAAAGCTACTTCTGTAAGTATGGTGCATATAGAAACTTCACTATCAAGTAAAATACTGCTCTTCTCTAAAACAGGGCTGCTCAGTGAACTCAGTCACAATTTGAATCAGGAGTCCATTTCTTCTCGTTCCAGCGGACATTGTCCCTGGTGCCCCGAGGGTTGATCCCATATTCCTTCCCACTCATCTGGTCCTACCAGGAGCCTGCTGTCCCTGGACTTCGTTGGAAAACTGCCCCTGTAGACCCTGCTTGGTCCTGCAAACCAAGATCCCATGCATTCAATGTGTCTAACCAGAACCTGGTAAAACAACCCAATGCACCATAGTACAAATTAATGAGGTAATGCTGGTCTAGAGAAAGCAAGCACGGAAACATTTCAGGCCATCTGTCACAGCTTCATTTACAGTCAGTACATTCTGGCAGCAGAGGTAGTATTGTGCCTACTGGCTGCCACATATTATTTTCCTAAGTAAATGCTCTTCTATGCAGGAATTCAAGTTCAGGATACTGGCCAAAAGTCCAGGACTACATTCTTTGGGTGACACAGACTTCTTTAGAAGAGTGGGGGCAAAAATGCCAGTCGTGGGCTGAGAGAGATAGAAGCTGCTGTGCGCTTCACTGGAATGCTTTTTTATTTAGCAGAATCAAACCACTTCTTTTAAAAATATGATTTGCTGAATTAAACTGTGCTGCAAAATTTATTCTGCTTTTTTTTCACTGTTATTGGGCTGACATAGAATCACAGAATGTGACTGAGCTGGAAGGGACCCACAAGGATCATCAAGCCCAACTACCAGCACTGCACAGGACTCCCCAAGAGTCACACCATGTGCCTGAAAGTATTGTCCAAATGCTTCTTGAACTCAGTCAGGCTGGTGCTCTGGCCACTGCCCTGGGGAGCCTGTTCCACTGTCCAACCATCCTTTGGGTAAAAAACCTTTTCCTGATTTGATATGCTTCAATGTAGACATTTTCTGGGATTCTGACAAATTGTGCATGTAGGAAAGGCAGCAGCTTTTCTCCTTGGAAAATCAGCTGGAAAACCAAAATGCATCCACATATGCATGACCATGCTTGGGCAAAAGAGCATCCAGCAAAAAGTTTCTCAGAAAGAACTGAATGGAAGCAATGACCTCTTATCCTAATATACAGTTACATACATTAGGACAGTTGGAGAACCTGAGCAAAGTCTGTAACAGTAACTTGTCCCCTAAGGTTTGCCAGGGGGTAGAAAACACCATGAATTTTTTCATTTGATTCTTCAAAACAAGAAAAACAATATCATAAAATGGTTGGCATACAGAGAATCTGAACATTTCAAAGTTGATTTGAAAGCAGAATTTTTCAGATAATTGAAAGGGGAAGGTCTGAAAACTCTCCAGGCATAGAATTTTCTGAACAAGGGCAATAGCTCTTTGCCATGCAATCTGACACAGCAATTTCATCTGCTGCTGCTTGTTGAAACATTAACTGCTTGTGTCTAGAAAATCTCATTGATTTGCATTGAATCATTTGTATGAGCAGCTGAGGCATTTGGCTAGATATCAACCTAGAAACCACCACTTCAAATGCAGCCTGGTGTGAGCTGGCGTCACAGGCCACCCGTGTGACAGCTATAGAGGCAATGCTCTGTTGGAGAAAACTGTTCTCATTTTCCCCTTTGAAATAGCCACATTTTAACTGCTCCTTCAGCCAGTGGTGAAGGATACTGCAGAAGTAAGACCTCATCCAAGTCTGAGTCTCTTTTGGATCTTCTTGTGTATATATGAGGGAGAATCATAACAGTGCCTTTGCAAGGGCCAGTGTCCACTTCTACCTATTCTTGCACATGGTCTGCCATGGACCCAGGCTTTGAAGAGCCAGAATTGCTATTTGTACATTCTGCTTTCTTCTTAGGCATTGCAGAATGCTATTCTAAAAATATGTCATTCCCATTCAGGGCTCACCAGGATGTTCAGGTGACTGCCTTCTCTAAGCTCTTGTCAGAATTATGTCTCTTATAAGCACCATGAATTTTAGAAGCACAATTTTTAAACTGAACAATCTTTAATGGAGTGGAGCCAAGGGGCTATAGAAACACTGCTCTGGAAGCCTTGCTCCGTATTTTAATCCAAGTGGAATACAACTCTTGCAAAGAATCTGGGATAAAGTATGACTGCTGCACTCCATCCCTCACTCTCCCCAGCAAAAAAAAAAAAAAAGAAAAAAAAAAAAGAAAAAAAAAACACACACACAAATAAAAGCCACAAACAAAAAACCACCAAACACAAACAAAACCCCAAACCAAACAAACACAAACAAAGCCAAAACAACCAAAATCAACCCAACAAAAAACTTACAAAAAAAACAATCTAAAAAGAGAAACATAACACAGACAAGTCTTGGGTTTGTTTTGTATCAGCTTCCTCTACCTTATCAAAACCCCCACTCCCTACTGTTATCCCCAGAGTTAAGCCTTCTTCAAGTGACAACAAATGTGCAGTAAAAGGTTGCTGAGCTCCAAGTGGGGAGTGTAGGATGAGCACCAGATTCACCCACATACCCAGGCTGCTCTCAGCAGATCAAGGGAATCCCTTGGTTCTAAAAGACTACCCTGCCCACCAAAAGTCTGACAATATCTCATTTTCTCTTTTTGCATTTATGACACATTAGACCATGATCTTCTTAAAAATGCTGAGAGGTTTTGCTAATGGATGGAACAAAACATCTTTACTGTACATAAAGAAATGTGCTATCATCAGTTTTGCCAGCTCCTGGCATCCACTTAAATATTAGACATCCGTTTCTGCTACTTAAACAAAAAGATCTGGGGGAAGTTATTTGGAAACCAGAAGAAGATAAGCCAAACAGCGTTTGCCGTGTCCCAGTTATTGCAGCTGTGCGTGAGACTTCATGAACTGTGACTCGTCTTTGTCATTTGGACAAATGCGTTTAGATGTTTGCTTTTAAACTCAGTGTGGTTTAAGCTATTACTAGCCTTGCCAAAACATTGTTCCAGAAGTCACGCTACCACCTGTGGAGTCAGAGATGAAAAGACTTCCTAAGGTCACCAGCTAACTGTCAAGTGTGTTTAGAGCTGGAGAATTACGGACATGGAAGAGGGATTTAGCTTGCTGACACAGCGATCAGCCAGCTCTGTTATTCATCTGACACGATGAACAGACACACACACACACACTCTAAAGACAACAGATGAAGTCAATAAAAGCACCTCACACATTACAGCAAATTTTCATTATTGGGACAGGTAGGAAACTGAAAGTGCAAAAAGAAGTAAGACTGAACAATTGAATGTTTAAAAACATAACAGAGTTTGTCCACACACAAAAAAAAATTGGAAATTAATGAGCTTTATAGGCTCAGTGCCATTGCTTCTTAAAGGATAAACAGCATTTAGAAAGATTCTTTAAAAAAAAAATCCGCCTTATTACAGCCCTATAATGTTACTAGAGAGCAAAACTGCACTGCAAAATTCTCTTTTGTCTTTCAGATTAACTTTACTGTGCACATTTAAAGATGGTTTATTCTGCCCTTCACCTTGGCACCAGATCCAGGCAAAAATACTTTAATACTGTGCACCTCCCCAGGGTGCACTGACTGGGATTCAGTCTGCCTAAATCAAACTTATAATTTCTTCCTACACTGTTTTAAGGGGTCTAGTAAATCAGGCCTGCTAATGCAAGTTCCACAGATAACCCAGGAATAAAAACAAGTACCTTGAAAAAGTTCAGCTTCAGCTACTTGGACAGGAGCTTGGCCTAAAGGCTTCAAGTATACATCTCCATTGACTAGAAAGGCACTACAGCAGTTATTTTAGGGAAATTGCTTCACTATATGTCAATTAATAATCTGCACTAGGAGGACTAAGCCAAGCACTTTATAGCCAGCTGTAATGTATTTAAGACAAGTACCTTTTACTTCAATTGTTAAGCCATAGAAGTCACATGAATAGATCAAAACCTCATTTTCCTCTACAATCATCAAATTGCTATACTTTATGTTGAGAGGAAATGGGCAACATTATAATGTTTTAAAAGATCTGAAGCCAAAGAGCTTAAAAAAACCACACGTATTGTCACTGCTAAGAATCCTAAAACTAAACATGAAAAATTTTGAGGAGGACCTTTTCTCCAAAAGCCCCAAAGTGTTCAAAAATTTTGAACTCTTCTTATTTTTGCCCTTGATTGTAGAATCATACTAATGTTTAGGTTGGAATAGACCTTTAAAGATCATCTACTTCCTAGTGCTGTGAACAGGGATGTTACTCATGTTATATATAGATGGAAATTAAATTCAGAGCTCGGATTTTGAGTGTCAGCATCATCTGCTGATGGATCTGAGGTACAAGTCACCCACTTCAGACAAAAGCAATGCAAAAGTAAATTTTTTTCCTTATTTGCAAATAACCAAATTCATCTTAAAACTGTGTTTACTTAACCCAAAGAACTTTACGGGAAAATGATCTACTTTTTAAATTGAACTTCAGAATTTTCTGCAAGCACTCTGCACAGTTCAATGCAGGACATGACACAGCCATTCAGATAATGCCTTTTGGGCTAATTCCATTAACAAGCATCTAAGAGATACTGTGAAGAGATCCATCTGATCTGTTCCACTGCCCAACACCATCTGCCCTTGCCTGACTGCAACAGCTGTCTAGGGCTGTCTCTAGGCAATTCTGCTATACACCAAGCCATCAGACTCTTCCTCTCAGTATCCTGCTGTGCTAAGGGATGGGCAGCCTTCCTCCTTCTGCCGCGTTTCAGTAGTTTCCTTCAACACATCAAATATCCTCCCAGGTGCATCAAGTCACCTATTAATGCCTCAGTCCTAACACTGAGAAGGGATTTCCTGCAGCAGAGATGCTGTTTGCAATGTTAGATAAGCTTGCCATCCAAACTCATAACAGTCTGGCACTATGCTTGCTAGGAAAGGGACTTCTGTGTGGGCACAGTGCCATCTTAACAGATGGGATGAATGAAGGCATTCATGAGCCTGTGCACACTATGGGCACCACATTCCACGGCTCAGAACATGAGTCACAGCTCACATCATCTGCTTCGATATTAGCGAAGGCACAGCTCCTTACCCAGCCCTGTACTAGCCACAGATATTGCCTGTGTAGCTACACACAACATTTTAGAGGTATGATAACAGCTGAATATACTTCTATGATTACAGAAGAACATTTCCATTCCATCCTTCCATTTCCATCCCATTTTCTTAAACCACGTGTGCTTTTTATGATATTACATCATACTATAATAGGCCTGTGAGCACAGAGGACCATCAAACCCTGCTATCCTTGCAAATTTCACAATTTTCAAGCAGAGCTGCACTGATTCCTTAGCTCAAATGCCTCTGTAGGGCGCACATTTGCTGCACAAAACCACAGTAACCACTCAGCAGGTTTTATTCTTGCCTCTGAATTGGAAATGAATCAGCCTCCCAGTACACAGCATTGGCAGACCCTGCTGCTGGGTGCCATGCATTTCAGATAAGATGTATGCCACAAGCAAAATCCTTGCAGCCATTTAAGTAAGATCTTCTGGGTTTCTTCACAAAAGAAGACAAATTTTTCCTCATCACCCACACAAAGTCCAGCTTGAAATTCTGCCTACTGAAATCCTCTTTTCCCTCCCACTAGGAAAACTTTATCTTCAACTGTAGATATTGGCGTTTCTTTCATTGCCTATCTTATAATGCCTATTAATACATATTAAACCTCTGTCTGTGTTTCAGCAAAGACATCTTACCTGTAAAGTCTTTTGGAAGACCATGACCCAGTATAAGCACATAACCACCAGCACCAGTGTAAAATAAAAGGGCAGATCTCTAGAATTTCATTCATCAGAATGTTTTGGTACCACTAGGTTTTAGTACACTAAGGATTCATCCCCATCAGGCAGTAACAACAGATCCCTAAAGTTCTTTATGGAATATATATTTTACAGTGGAGCTCATTTAGTCTCCTGAGACATTTAACTGGAGATTAAGAACACAGAACCTTCAAGATCATTCTGGTTTGACAAAAGACTGCTTACTTTCAATGTCTCTTTATGGATATATCTTCAATTATTTTCCCTCTTTTTTTTCCTTCCTCTATTCATAAGGGAAATCTCAACTAATTACTGACAAGACACCGTGAGTAGGTTATTTTGAGGAATATAAACATCCATGTGATTTCCAACATGCTGTCATGTATCTTCTCCAATTTGAAGAGAAAAAGTGATATGTCACAGATCCTACCAGCTCTAGAAATATTTATTTATAAGTGACTTGAACACATGGCCTGAAAATGCACTTATTCACCATAAATTCTAGCCTTTGCTTAAGCCTTACTAATGATCCAGCTTCACTGTTGCTTTGGCCTAATGAATAGTATTCTAAAATCAAGTAATAAAAAATCAACATGCAATCCACAATGGCTTTAAAAAGACACACGCTTGCATTCTGTAGACAGATTCGATCACAACAAATGTATTTTTATGCCCAAGAAGGCCCACACACTCGAGAAGAATAATTCAGGACTTTTTCCTAATAAAGGATAAAACTTTGTCAAAAAACAGTTCATTAGCTCATGAGAGACATCAGCTGATGCCCCAGCTGGGCTGGTTATAAATGGTAAGGGTTGAAGGGTACTCCACCTGTCAATTCACAACCAACAAGAGAATAGAGACACAAAGAAACACAGCATACCAGGTCTACACCCTCTTTGGGGGAGGGCGGCAGGGGGGAAGCATAAAAACAAGTATTACCAAAAGAACTACACCTCTACCCCAGGCTCTGCTGGAACCCTCTGAGGAACCGGGGAGAAAGAGAAATCACCTTGAAAAACTGGATTCTCACATATGCTTTCAGCATCTATTTCCAAACACAGAGATCATGCTTAGCTTTTCAGTGTAATGGAATAAACTATTTAACTTCAGCTGCACACTTCTCAAATACAAGGAGAAATTCCAATGGTACTGGCCCAGGGAGTGGTGATCATTCGGGAAGTATGGGGTTTCCCAGCTAAGGGTTATAGGCACTGAGGTGCTGGAGGTGGAAAGTCCAGTACTTTAGGGGCAAATGTTTATCCAAGGAAGGTGTCTTCTTGACCACTGCTGTTATTAGATGCTTCTGTAGAAGCAGTACAAGATAGGGATAAGTCTGAGAAGTTGAGACCATGCCTAAGTGTAGCAGAATGAACAAATTACTGAACACTGAAAAATCCAGGCTGAAAAAAAAAATCTATTCATTTGAATCATGTCCCATGTAAGGCAGAAGAGAAAATAAAGTCTGAATTGTACACTATGCTTTCCCTTATCTCACTCAAGTGTACTTCTAACTCATCAGTACCATAAAGCAAAAGAAGCAAATAAAAACTTTTCAGGGAGTCCAAAAAGTAATGAGCTTGATTGGCCCAACTGATCTTCTTACCCATCTGTTTTGATATGCCAGCTATTTCTTTGTCTTTGGTAGATGTCTATCCCTCACACATATGTTGGCTCTTTCCTGACAACCTCACAGTCTTTAATACAGTTACCCTAAAGTAGCCTGAACAGCCTCAGAAGTCAGTCTCTGAGGACTTGAGAGCCGGCTCATTTCAGCAATTCAGAGACCTGGAGTGGTCAGATGTGGACTTGGCTGGATGTCTGAAGTTTCCACTGAAGTCAAGACACTGCCTCAGTTTAAAATGTGTTTAAAAAATATTCTTTAAAACAACAATAACTGATGTATTTGAAAATTTAAAGCCTACCAGAATCTAGCTAGCTAACTGTGTACAGAGCAAAATATTTTTCCTGACCCACGCAGGTCACCAACCACAACCTGAAAGCACAAAATTAATGCATAGTAATTATCTGACTTTAAAGATACTTAAGGGCTAGTAAGAGAGTCAGGAACTGCTGACTTCACTGAAAGGCAACTACTAAATATTTAAAAAATATCTGTCTTCCTGTCTTCAAGAACAGTGCTAAGAGCTGTGTATATAGCACTGACGCTCTGCACCCTTTCATTTGATGTTTTTTTGAACCTACACAAAAAGGTCCTCAGTTACTTTCCAGTTAAATACTGAAAGATACATGAAAATGTAGGTTTCCTGATCAGGCCAATGGTCAGGTTTTGAGTGAGGACTGCCAGCAGCAACACTAAAAGCAAGGATGAGCAGACAGGGCATTCAGGGCTCCCGCCTCATGCACACTAAGGCTGAGAAGAGAAGCACAAGTGAAATACAGAGAAGCTGAGCTCCTTAATCATTCAAAGCTTCTATTTTCACAGTTTGCATTACATTCAAAAAACATAATTCAAAATTAATAGAAATAATTTCATCAGAACATTTTATCCCAGCAATGTATAGGCACACCAAAAATTGTTCATGCTGATGCAAAATTTAAAAGTGGAAAATCAAAGGAAGTTGCAAAGTCAAAATATCTTCTTCCACCAGTTAACTTTTATAATCCAACTGCTTCTTTCATCTGTTCAGATACATTTTCTTCCATGTGACATGCCACTTGGGTAAATCACAACAGTCAACTGAATGTCCTAGTTTACCTACTTTATACGTGAAAAAAAAACCCTAAACTTGCTTAGTGGGTGCATTATTATTCTCTTTTCTTAAAAGAAACATGGCAACCAAAGAAGCAAAAATAGAAACATTTCAACAAACTGAACCATGTCCAATTAAAAAAAGTGACATCTCTTCAGCCAATTAATTTGCCAAACCACTCACATATTTATTAATATTTTTAGGGATATGTTTTTTCATTATTTTATTAAAACCAAGGGAAATCTAAAAATTAATTTTAAGACCATATCTGTGATTTTAGGAAAAAGGAATCTTTTAAAAACAGTAAAGTAGTCTATATTAAAATAAATTTTCTAAGAGCTGCAGCTAAATCAAGACAGATTACATTATTCAGTGCAATTTGTCAAGTATACTTAATGCAAGACATGTCATAAACGAGACTCACACGGACTTCCTTATCTTGTTACACTATAGTTGAAATCCCTACAAATATACAGGGTAAGGTGTGTGTGGGGGTGTTATTTGAGTGTTTCCAAATAATGACTCCTACCTGGGGAAAAGAAAACATGCAGTATTTACAGTTCCAAAAATACTTGTCTCGTCATCTTCATCTAACAAAGCCAGAGAAGTATTTAACACAGACTTTTTGAGGGGAAAAAAAAGCTATCTGATGGTTTAGGTTCTTCAGAAATACCTCCTTCCTTGCTGTACATGCTCTCCCTGAAATACACGTTGGCAAGTTCATGAGTCAAGGTAGGAATTTTACTGACATCAACTTTTAAAATGGTTATTTGGAAAAGGTAATGGGGACAGCGCAGGACTTTGAAATACCCTTGTAAACCACAGCAAAGAGCAGGACAGAACTGTCTGCTATCCTCCTGAGGATAATATTTGTTGCTATTTATTTTGACAACAAGCAATTTAGAAAAACTCTCTCCACAAAATACCAGCCGGACATCTCAATTCAGCCAGTGCTGATTAGTTTACTGCAGACATCTCTGCTGGAGCTATTGACTTTTCATTTTCAGCTTATGCACCTGTAGCAACAATGGGCACAAGTCAGAGACCACGGCGTGACCAGCCTCCAGAAGAAGTGCTGGGAACACTCCATCTCCTAATGCTCCCTAACGAAGACTGGATGTCTGCCTGATAAATCTGCTTTAGGTAAATTGAAGCTATCGGTAATTGGATGAATTGCAAAAATGAATGACATACTCTGCTGGCATGATCTACACTAATCTTCAATCTACACTACTCATATCAAGCAAATTATCTTATTAACATGATTAATTCATTATGGGTAATTAATGAAGTCCAGAAGAAGCCAGTCACATCTGCAAACTCAAAATTCACTCCACAGTAGAAACTACGGAAATAGGAATGAAGTACTATTTTTCTTCCTAGTAGGAAGACATTCTTATAGTCCTTAAATCTCTTATTCTTCTAGTTCTTAAATCACAAGAATATGAACATTTTTACCTTCCAAAAGAATTGTTTGGACAGTTTGCTTAGCTAAGAGGACCGAAATGGTCATACATTTTGGTCTAGCCAAAAGGAAAAAAAAATGTTTAATAGAAATCTATCCATGAAAAGTATTTTTACAGTGTTGAGAAGATACAAAAAAATTATTATAACTGGGAAATTACAATAAATTTAGCAAAATAAATTTCTATATTCAAGATGATCAGGCTCTTCTGTCATTTTCTTTCAGTCATATATGACACCCAGGTGATTTTTAAAGAACAGCATAAAATTAATCACATGCTTGCATAAATATTTGAATACCTATACACTTAAATACAGAAATATATTTGGTGCATTTGTTGTGATTTCTTTTTGGCCTGTAAAATAATTCTCTTTCAAAAGTTAGTTACTTTCCATGCACATTGATTCCAAAGCATATTGATTCCAAAATAGCAGCATAATTTGAGTGTATCTGTGCCAATGTTTTGTGCTTTATGAAAAGCAACACAGATCATTGTCAGTCTCCTGCAATCCTAAGCAGCCCTGAAATACACTTTATTGCAGAACAATTCACAGGGCATCTCCATGACCCATAAAACACTCCTTCACACAGCATGTGAGAAAGTCTTACTCTCTACATTCATCCTCCTCACCACGTTCAGCAAGGGTGGTTTGATATTATAATTGAGCTATTTCAATTGGAACTAGGAATCTGGAGCAGATGTTCTCCACACCTGAGCCAGGGAAGACAAGTGAATCATTAAATTCCAAGACAAGCCCAAGCTCCCTCAGTGTTGAGTGGGGAGCACTGTAGGTAGAGGGCAAACCACATCATCCTTCTACAGGCACCTGAGTGCTGTCCACCAGAGTTGCCTACTTCCCTCCACAGGCTAGAGGGAGCCTACAGTTAAACTTGATGTTCAGAGTTAAAATTAATTTAAAATAATTCAAATAAAAATTCCTGCACTGCAAATAGCCACTCCAAAATTTTACTTAGAGTTTTCAGTACTCTCTCTTTCTCAAGTGCAGGCAGCAGCTAATAACCTGTCAGACCATGTAAAGTCCATCCATCAACTCTGATATATTAGAGAAGAGAACAAGCTGGAAAAACCTTCAGAACTATTTAGCCTAATTTAATATTTATTGCTATTTGAAGTCATGTGTCTCAAAGGAAGCAAAGAACTTCAGAACACTGAACTGATTTGGAATGAAATGGACCTAGAACAAAAAAGTTAAGTTTCATGGATTTTAAAGCAACTCTTGAAAAATGCAGAAACACAGAAATAAGATGGTATAGAAAGTAACAGAGACATTAGCACATTGAGGGCCATATTCTTAATGGACAGGTGACATTTCCATTACAGAAGAAAAATTAAAAAGTCCTAAAATGGAAAGCACTGATCTCAAGATTAGGCATACAAGCTGTCATGGAGCAATCTCATGCAATGTATCAGCATCAGAGCAGGACAGACTGAGAGGAGCCTGAGAGACCTCAGAAGAATATTTCTTTAAGAGTTTGAGAACAACATAAAGAGCAGTCTTCAAAAGCTTCAACATGTGTGGGAGGCAACTGACTAAACAGAACAACTCAGAACAGAAATCTCCCCTTGAAAACACTGCATGGAAGTGGAAAGTAGGAGAGATGAAACTTGAAGCAGATTTTCAGGAAGCTGAGTGTAGACTTGAAAAACTTTCAAGAGTCTATGGAGGTCACTGCACAGTTGGTCAGAAGTCTCTGAAGTACAATGATGCAAGAAAGAGACAAATCAAGTTGCACAACTGGAAATTACTGACTGGGAGAAACTACGGGTAATAAATTCTCCTCCCCTTGGAAACAAAGTTTAACGACACCTCAACAATCTGTATAGCTGCTCATGACCTGAACAACCAGCAACAGTAAAATCCCTAAGGAATAACAGGCACATTTCATCTTCCAAATACTGCATTTTCATATTGCATTTTCCAGCCTTTGCATACATTCAAGTTTTCCAGAAAACTGTATTACCAAATGCACTTATTGATGAATTCTTAATTGTCTGACATGGGCAATGTCTTTTTCAAAAAGAAAGAGACACCACAAAAACACTTGAGTTGTAAGGTTGCATTAGACAGGCATATTTTTGATATTTAATGTCTTTTTCAGTTACCATCAAAAACCTGAATAATTGTCCTCGCATGATATGAAGTCCTTTACTTCAGAGGAGCAATGAACTCAGACACTCAGAACAACCCTAGGACTTGTAGTTTGTTTTGCTGTACTATGCTTCCTCTGTAACTTAGGGTTTGTTTAATGCAATTGTAACTGCATTTATTTCAAACATGTACATTAACTATAAAGAAATTAATTGTAAATAAGGAAAAAAAAAACTTCAGAGGAGCAATTATGTATTATTTTGCAGATTGAGTGGGATCAGGCAAAACAACACACCTGTCTGCAGTGCAACAATTATCAGGTTTCTGAGGAAAGCTCTTGACAGGGAATGATTTAACCTGGAAAACAACCAAATTCAAGCTACTTTTTTTCAGTGACAACAGTTGAGACCCATATGCTACTTTCTGCTCATACCTAAAAATAACTTTACCATTCCCTGCAGCAGTTATAAAGCCAGGTCACCCCATTTTAAACCCATACATAATCTAATCAATGGATACAACACCTTTCCTTCTCCTCCATAGTTGGACTAATATTTGTGCTTATATCCATTTACTACTGCTTAATGGAGCAATGTGAAATGGAACAGTGTCGGCACAACAGGCTGAACATCTCCCAGGCCATGACATCCTAGAGAAAAATCAGTAGAACTTTCTGCAAGATGGTACAAGTTTGCATCTTCTGAGCCAGAGAGGGGAACAGGACCCAAGTGTCACATCCAGAATTAACATTAACAACTGGGATATTGAATAAAAATACTGTCCATAGGCTGGTTTTTTTACCACCTGTACTCGGTAAGAAAGTGAAGATTACACGGTGTACTTGAAGAAAGAGTTCAGGTCAGCAGCCCTGGTGAAGGAAGGTGTTTCCCCATGCAGAAAAACCAGGTGGATGATAAGCACAAATCCTTCTCTCCCCAGGACACCCAGCTGCAAGCAAAGCAGTGTGCTGGAGCCTGTGTCCCTGAATGAGCACACAGCCCTCTCATGTAAAGAGTACCTCACTTGACCTCAAGGCACCAAAACTGAACACTGCAATGCTTACCCAATGGTAAGCTGAGTGCTTAAAAGACTTGCCATGATAAAAACTGAAGGTGTACGAGGAAATATGTTCCCTACTAATGGCTGAATTATTCAAGTATCCTTGGTCTCCTCCTTTGAGAGACATGAACCAAAATACCTATAACCAGTACCTGCTGGTTGCCTCCTGTTGCTGCAGCTGCAATAAAAAGGCATTAGAAATAGCAGCCTTCTCAGAGAAGAGTGCTTATTTGCATTCCTGGCACAGCTCACTTGCACAATCCACAAAATGCATTCATTAACAGATAACAAAACAGCAGAAGGAGGCTTTCTTCAAATGTTCCACTCCTTCCTGGGCACAGGGGGAGTCCTTCCAACACTTCACTGATTTATCAAAGAAAAGTCCCACCTTCTAGCAGGAGAGACATATTCCGCTGCATTTTGTTGCTAGGCAGTACTCTGCATTTAACTGCAATTATTTATTTATATGAACTTCCTTCTCCACCTTCCCTACCAAGATGCTTGTGGTGTTGAATAAACAGCTGTACAATAAAAACAGGATAAAAGTAGAAGGGCAAAATATTTAAAAGCAAAATTAGCAGTTGTCACCAGAACTAAGAATGAGATTGCAAAGAGAAACCAAAACAACTAAACTCCAGGGGGCCAGGGAGAAACACAGCATTTTTTTTTTAAAAAGAGAAGTCAGGCTGCCAAGATAGATAGAGAAATAGCAATAAGATAAACCAACCAAGTGGTGAGACCCCATATGTGAGGCTGCCCAAACCAAATATTTCAAGTCTTATATTTAGTTGAGGAGCTGTGAGTACTCAGAAGGCCATAACCTTCTTTTTCTTCATTTACTATATATAACACAAGTATTTATGATTTAAAACAAATCCATTCAGGCAGATTTTGACAGGATTGCTTGTGACAAGTCTGAGAAAATGCATTACTTTAAACAGTCTGAGGAAATGAACCTAGCAGATTCAGTGTATCATGCCACAAAATTTCATCTACTTTATGAAAGATACACACGGAGGGTAAAAAAAAAAGTCTTTGAACTTGCTTAGAAAACTCAAGATAACTTAAAATCCCAAGAATGTCTGCTGTGCTCTCTAGACCAGTAGAGCACTCAGTGTTTAGCAACAGGAACCTCCCTGTGCTCTATACAGTCTTCTCTCTTTCACTCTGAATGCTTCCAACTTCTTTCAACTTTTTCCTGTTCTCTGTCCTAGTTCTTAATGATTTAAGACTAAACATTCCTTGAAGTTAGATCAAGGTTCCAAACTTTTTCTTGCATTTGTTGAGAGTAACAGAATTTTTCTCCCCTTTACTGTTCTCTCAAGAATTCATTCTGTCAACTTCCTTGTTTATTCCAAGCCATTATTATCATAACTATTAACAGTAACACATACTAATTATGGTATCAACTATAATTAGTTATCTATTAATTTCACATCTGCAAGTTCTTGATCACATCTGATGTCTGCTATACACACTGGAGAGTCAAAGAAATGAGTGCCTTGCACAACTACATCATTTGATATGAAAGGCTTTTGATGTTATCAGCTTAGCCCAGTTCATAGGCACTTCTGAAATATATACATACTAGAGATTTCCTTTTCAAATTTAGTAAGCACTGATGTCCCTTATCCTAAACAGACAAAATATCTCACCTGAGAAAAGAAGTGCTCCTTACTATTTGTTAATCCCACAACAAACAGCAGTTCTTTCAGCCCATATAAAGTCATCTCAGCTCAGGATCAACACAGATCAAGTCTCTTGTCCTGCAAATCTAGTAACTCAGAATGTGTTTTGGTCCCAGAAAAGTTACATGAAGAGCAGCTAAAAGAGAAATTTTGATTTTTTTTAAGCATTCTTGGTGACATCTGAAATTGGCAGATACCTTATTGTTGCTAATAACTAACTTATTAATCTTGTTTAAGACTTACACAGAAGCATTTACAGAATGTTTCTGATTCAGGTATCTTTCAAAATTCCTGAGTCTTTAAACAACTGAGCATATGATATTCTAGCAGAGCTTTGCATTAAATTAATGGTTAATAAATATGTTCCCTAGGGTTTTAAAATATTTGTTATGACAGCATTTTGCCTTCTTGTAGCAACAATTGGTAATTACTTGTACAGAGAGTCCCTGCCGCTATGGCAGTAACTTATGTTGATTATGATTTCAAAGATGTAAAAATGCCTTAAGGCTTGGATACAAGTTTAATATATATGGACATAAACAGCTGACTAAATAACCCAACACAAAGACTTTTATAGATCAGTTCTCTACAGAATTCAAGGCAATGCCATCAATAAAGGCAGAAAAAAGGATGAACTGACTCTGTAGTCCATCAAGCCCTGCCAGATTTAAAAAAAAAAAACATATTTCAAGGGTTCAGCATGCTGGTGATGCCAGATTAAGAATTTAAGAGAGCTGAACATTAAGAATTGCTTGTATATAGCACTCCTGTATATGTTGGGAATTAGGTTGTTAGCAAATTAAGCAAGATATATATATTCAACAACATACTGCTGGAATATATAGAATCTTTTTTTGACTTTAACTAATGTGACAACTTACACACATGGACTGACATAGAAGAAGAGATCTGAAGGTCAAATCACAGATCCATGTTTTAAAAACTGTGGTTATTCAGAACAAATTATTTTCTATAAAAAAATCCAAAATTTAAAAGGAAGATTAAAGTTTAAACAAGATACAATGCTTGAAGAAAAAGTGGGAAGGACTTCCTTATGCCAGCATAACTTCCTTTACCTTCCTTCCTAAATGTCACAGAACCACAGAATATGCTGAGCTGGAAGGGACCCACAAGGACCATTGAGTCCAACTCCTGGTCCTGCACAGCTCCATCCCCAGAAGTCACACCATGTGCCTGAGAGCATTGTCCAAATGTTTCTTGAACTCTGTCTGGCTTGGTGCTATGACCACTTCCCTGGGGAGCTGTTCCAGTGCCCAGACACCCACTGGGTCAAGAACCGTTTTTTAATATCCAACCTAAACCTGCTCTGACACAATTTCAGGCCATTCCCTTTGGTCACAGGAGTAGAGATCTGTTCCTGCCCCTCCTTGTCCCCTCATGAAGAAGCTGTAACTGCAGGGAGGTTTCCCCTCAGTCTCCTCTTTTCCAGGCTGGACAGACCAAGTGACCTCAGCTGTTCCTTACATTGCTTCCCTTCCAGGTCCTTCACCATCCTCATTGCCCTCCTTTGGACACTCTAATAGTTTAATATCTTTCTTATATTTATCTTATCTTTTTTATATTTCTTGTATTAATTTTATCACAGTCTGCATGAAGTACCAGCATATGCTATACAAAGTATACCTGTGTGATATACATGTAACAGGTTTAAACATTTCTTTCAGTGAAAATGATCAAAAATGCTTTGATTATACAGGAAAAACTATGTCAATATAAATTTAATAGAAAAGAAGTTAAACTAAAAACTATTAAGATCCCTTTATGAAAAAAATATTTCTTCTCCAAACTTTGTACACACCACAAAGTAAACCCAAACTTCTTTGTAACAACCTCTCAGTTGGCAAACGCTGTCAGAGATGAAGCACTGCTGTTGGAATGGCAGCAGCATAGGGAATGCTCTCCTGTCAGAAATTCCTAACACAACTGTCTTCCACCGCAAAGCACCAAGATTGCAGCACATCCAAGGAACACACTCGGCCTTTGCGGTGGATCTGCCCACATGCACCAGTGCAACACATTCAGAATATGTCAGAATTTATGTGTGTGTGTATGCTATGATTATGGTTTGCATTTCCCAATGCATTTGGCCCTTCAAGATTACTTTTTAAATCAATGACACTGACACGGATAAAGTTTCCAGGTATTCCAAGTAACTGCTTAGGTTTGCTTTCGCCTGCTTTTTGGCTCACTGCCTTTCTCACCAGCCTTGAGTCAATCTCACATAGGACATACAAAGCAAGGACCCTCTAATGTCTGCAATATGTAAGAGAAAACCAGAGAAGTAACCATGTAATCATTACTTGCCAAGGGGTCTAAGGCACCTAAAGGACTAGCTTCAAGAGTATTTGCTGCTGTAAGTCTCAAAAACCTTGGCTACTCTTGTCTACTCTAGTGTGTATCTGAACATTCCCAACTCATGCCAGTGTCAAACCATAAAACATCTGAGCCCTCTTCAGCTGATAATGTGTCGGATCTAGTCTTGCTGGCAAGGCCAAACCAAGGGACTGAGTAACCCTACACAGACCATGGAAAAGCAGTTTTAAATCTCTGGTTAGTTTGAAAGAGTCTGAAGTCCCTTATGTGTAAAGGCATGTCCCCCATGAGGCAGCTCAGGGGTCTGAAGGGGGCCTGGTCTCAACCCATGCCAACAGAGCTGCTCCGGTTTACATGGAATGCTTGGATGCATTCCCTGGGACACTCTGCACCTTATGAGCTCAGGTCAGGCCCCAAAAAACAAACAAATCATTCCCTGTCTATTCAGAAGAGGACAGAAATATTCACTTGAGTAGAACTGGGACCTCTTCTTGCTGTTGCCCCTTCACATTGCTAGCTTTTCCTCTATTCCCTCTGTTACCTTAAATCCCACAGACTGATGCTTTCTACTGTGTGCAATTAATTTTCCTCTCCTATTTCCAACTGCTTTGTTCATCTTTGTCTTCTCATACAAGTTGGGTGCAGCTCCACATAAATTAGTAGAGCAATTTCACGTGGAACCAGTATTAGGCTTTTTTTTCTGTTAGTATTTTTATGGTTGAATCTTTTTAAGCATAACTTAAATATTCTCAGATAATTCTCATAAAGTACCTATAATCTCTAAAGGTATAAAAACAGTTGCATGCTACCAATCCTCTGAAGATATGATAAATTCACCATGAACTGTGTCCTTGCTCACACCTTTAATAAAATATTTTTAAACACTTTCACTGTTATTATTAGTAACAGTCATTTGTAATGTGATTCCTACTCATTGATCAGGACCCTGCTGTGCATGGCACAGCAATGCCAAACATCCCTGTACCAAAGGGTTCATAATCTAAATATGAGACGAGAAACCATACATCAATACGGAGGAAGCAAAAGGCAAGAATAAAAGATTTATCTTCTACAAATATGTAAGTGGTGTTTTAAGAAAGGAGAAGAAAGCTTGCAAGGAGCAGTGAGAAATAACTATGCAAGCAAGAACAAGCACTGAACGTACAATCTGTGGTTTTACAAGTATCTTCTATAACATGTAGTCATGACAGTAAGAGTCCTGACAGTATTATGGTACAAGATGTCATTTGTGTCCTGTTTTGATTTCTATACTGTTTGGTTGCTCAATTTTGGATTAATTTTCCAGTTCCTATATTAGATTTTTTTGCCGTGTTTTAATTCTCAGGGGAAAGTTCTCTATTCTGTTTTCTCACTATCATTCTTTTCCTTTTCTCTTTACACTGCTTTTAGTGATTAAACCATATACAGTCAGGCTCTGGCATCCTAGCTTGTTTAAAATATTAACATCAAATAATAAGGAAAATTGTGAATGATTGAAACAAGTTTGATAAATTACCATGTTAAGATATGTAAGGGAACTGTACAAAATGTTATTTTCTTCCACTTACAACCATTCGTGCAATGAAAGAGTCATTTCATCCTTTTATTTTCGGTAGGTATTTTGTCCATATATACTACCTTGGAATTTCTTTATTTTTTTTTTCTAGCTTGGAACTCCTGCCATCCATTTCTCACAAGAGCCTTGATCGAATTGACATATTTTCCTTTGCTTTTTTTTTTTTTTTTTAATTTTCCATCAAAAACATGCAGAACTTACTGCACAGCATCATGCCACTACAAGAAATTTACTTTGGATTCAGATTTCAGAGAGATCAGCACATGGATACTGTATATTGATTACAAAGGACACGATATTTCCTGATAGCTTCCTTAAAACTTGCATATATTTGCAGATCTGTGCTTAGTCCCACAAAGGCAAAAAATATAGAAAATTGAGAGTTTGTAGAAAACACTGTTTGCTGAAAACAGTGCTTTTGGTATGCAATTCTATTAAGCAGAGTTATATCCAAGAAATTAGTAAGTTTGTATCATGTAGGAAAAAGCTGGTTTTTGTAAAGATGAAAGGCTTGCTCTAATGAACTTCTTTTGTTGCATCTGCAGTACTGTTTCTACTTTTAAAAACAGAAATCTCATCTCTCCCTACTTGATGTGATGTAGATTTAGACTCTGTGCTGGTTTGAGATTGACTGACATTTTGGTGGGCAGGAAAATAGCCACCCCTGGAAGTGAGGTATGCCTGTGGACTTCCCATGAGCCCAGTGCAACACCAATTGTGGGACAGATTTAAAGACAGGCAGGGAAATGAACCAATCAAAAGTGAAATTCACCTCAGTAGGATATACATTTGCACAGGACTGCCCGGGAATCGCTCTCTTTTGTTTCCAGCCTTGAACAGGTACAGATGCGGAATGTGCTCCCCGCCTCCCAAGGCCACGGAGGCCTACAGGAGGGGGAGGCTGGGCCAGGCCATGCCGGGAGCCCTTCTGAGGGAGCTGTCCCGGCAGGTGTTGGGGAGGATGGAAAGGTGGTCAGCTTGCCCCGGCCTGGTTTTCTCCCTCAGTGTCCTGTGGAGGAGGTTGGGTGGTGCTGGGCTGGGCCAGACCGGAGAGAGAGAGCCCCTGCGGAGGGAACTGTTCCGGCAGGGAGCAGGGGAACGGAGGGACGGGCTGGCCCCAGGCTGGCAGAGAAGAATTTCCCCCACCCTCCCCGGCGTGGAGAATCTCCCATTTCTGAAGCCGCAGCTCAAGGACACCTTATCAGCAGAGCCGAGTTTACTGGCAGAAGTCCCAGAAAATGAAGATTTAACTGTTTCT
>VXBU01003983.1:476743-512446 GCA_013400315.1 Bombycilla garrulus
AAAGACATTCTTAAACTGCATCCTAAAAGCTGATACAGCCCATGGGCAGTTGTGAGAGGACTGTCCCATGAGGGGCGATGCTTCACAATGGCAAATCTACAGGTGAGCCATTTGTGAACTGTGTGGCCACAAGAGGACTGGTATTCTTGTGGGGGATCTATGGCAAAGCAGGAGGGACTCTGCTCTTCCTGATGGGTTGGGGAAATGACTGTTCGAGGGATGGATTGACTGAAAATCCTAGGTTTTATCTTTTCATGTGCTCAGTGGGAGAGTGAACAGTCGGTGGGGAAAGGATCGATGTTTTGAAAGTTTCCTTCTGGTTTCTGGTTTTTTTCTTTCTTTTTAGTGTTAGTTAATAAAGTTTCTTCTCGATGCTTTAAGTTTGGGTGATTGTGCTCCTTTTTTTTGGTCCTATCTCACAGCAGAAATTGAGAAAAATATATTTTCATGGGTGCACTGGCCCTTGGCTGGTGTTAAACCATGACAGACCCAGATACTAATTGTTTGAATGCCTTATTTTCAGAAATCCATCTGGCTAGTTACATGTCTAATTTTTTACCTGTTGGCCCCTAACTCTTCATTTTTTCAACCCTGGCAAACTAAAATTTTGATATTTTTGTCAGTTGACTACTACTATCAATACTAGGAGAAATACAGAATAGCTTGCACACTGGTATTTGTTGATGTGTTTTGATTATTTCATATTGCAACTTCTATGTTATATTGTAAACTTGTCTCTACTCTCAAAACTGTTTATATCACTTTCTCCAGTTCCTCTCTACAAGCAAAAAGCTAATTTCCTATTTATATCAGATGATATGTGGTCTTGGGTTAAAAGCACTGATTAAAATTCCACTGATTTCTTATCTCAGAGTTTGGAAAGGAGATGTTTAGAAGTGCTACACAGCAATAAAAACTTTGCACTATCACTACTATATATATATATAATTTTTCCAGTGCAAAGATTTCACTATAGTTGTCATATACTTTTGCCTGCAAACTGCAAACTGCTTAACTTCTGGCAGCTGATACTAAAAACCATAAAGACACCATTGCCTGCATCCTCTCAGTTCCAAGCTTGTAGAATGACTAGGGGCAGCTTCATCTCTGATGGATAAAATCTCCTTTCTTAAGGATCTCTTCCAAAACCATCAACTCTTCTCTTTCTCCAGTGCAATGTATTGAATTTCTTATCTCTCCTAAGTCATCAACCATTAATCACCCTTCACCATGCACCATTTAAAATCTGAGTAGACGATTAGGAAATACCTAATGCGTTCGTACATAAAAGAAGAGAGACTGAGAAGAAAAACCAAAGGAGAAAAAAAACTCATTCATCTCCTGTATTATTCAAGGGAACAGGCTTTGAGATGGAGACACTGTCTTTTCTTTTTCCTCTGTGTGGATGCAGAGTAGTCTGTCAAGTGACCTGGAAGATGATAGGTAGGATATGATGTCTTATCACTCACCTGTACATATTATCCTGGTCAATGTTTTATCTCAACCTCATATTCCAAGGCATGGTGAGTTATAATATCACCAGTTTCCCCCTGACAGCAGTGGTTTAAAACTGCACCCAATTTCATATCAGAAACAGCATGGTAGTATCAGCTTATCTAACTCAAGTGTTCCTTAAGCATGTACAGCTTCTGCTTTCATTTTGCTTCAGATTCTTGCTGATGTAGATCACAACAGCCATAAAGCAGGCAACAGCTGAATCTAGCAAGTTCCTTGGGTCTTAGGTATGAATGCATGAATAAACAAAGAGAAAAGGCATTTGATGGGAAAAAATGAACATGCCACCAACTTTCACTGAAAGACACTTATCCAAGTGAAAAAGAATGACTGAAATTTGATCTCCCAACAACATGTAGTCTCTCAAGTGCTAAACTAATGAGAGAAGGTAAATCACAGATGCAAGGGCTATGCCCTACTAAGAATATGTATGTGCTGAATAAAATTTTTAATATTTTCCCTTCTGGCACAGTTCAATCCTGGCTCATCTATGCTATCAAAACCTCTTGTCTCCTCAGCTTTACAATTTAATAAAAATGTAATATTCTGCCTTTCAATATCTGTCCTGTAAAAGTTCTATCACATAATTTGAACTAATACATGAGAGTGCCTTTTATCTTGTGTCAATTTTTTCATAAATTTAAGTCACTTGAGTAAAATTCAAACATATTCTAAGCATCTTGCTTTTGACTCAGTTCACTTGCCAAGTGATCAATGTGGTCATCAAAACATTTAGCTGAGAAAATTATTCCAATCCTTTCTAGCTTATATGCACTAAGACCCAACAAGAATTATGTAAAAGATATACACAAGACTAAACATAAAAGAGTTGTATAAAATACTTTCTGCCTGTTTTCTAACTCTAATTCAGCAGAAACAGTGGCCAGGTGGCCCTGCTGAGGTCCCGTGCTCGAGTGCTTGCCAAACACCAAATGGTTCAGCTTTAGAGAGCAGAGCAATAAGGATGGATTATTAGAGCATGGTTCCAAGCTTTAGTAAGGGACATACCATGAATATGTCCCAGCACTATTTTCCTCCATTTGAATACACCCACATTTTACCCTCTGATAATTTTTGTATTTCAAAGCTTTTTATGATCAGAAAATAGTTCCCCCACTTTTACTTTTCAAGTGTAGCACATTTTTAACTTGTGCATGTGTTACTACTCAAGCTGTATAAAAAAAAAATTAAAATGCCCTGGCTAAAAGTTGTGCACTGTTTTTCAGGCCTGTAGTCTGGTTTTACAACACTTCTTTGTAAAGAGTATATTAATATATGTGTACCTTTATTTATGCAGGTAACTTCAGTGGAATTATGAGTAAAGAGGAAAGACCACAAGATCTTGCTCTGCTCCCTTCACCACAAGATTAATTTCCCTGAATGAAGGGCTGGCAAGACTGTACCACATAAATGTCTGCAAGCCAGCCATGCAAGACATTAATTTAAAAGAAAAAGGTCAACGAAAACCCAACGTGGCAATTGGCTCAGGTCACTGGCTGCTGTCCTTTTCTCTCCTGCTCTCAAGCCCTTCACACATACACTTGGTTATTCAGTGAACCCAGACTCTGACAAATGAACCCTTTAAACTTAGTTCTCAAAAAAAGCTTTCAGAGTAGCAAAAATAGCAATATCCTCCTACAATAGCTACTGCACCTTCAAATCCATGGAAGGGGAAGAGCCAGTTTTTTCATGGTATCACAAGTAATGACACAAGGATAAGCATGGGAGTCCAAGATGTGCAAGAATATTAAAATCAGTACCTGTACCTTCACTGACCTATCTTCAGCCTGCCATGTGTAAGTCCTATGATATGTTCCAGGAACATCCCATATTTTATCACTACCCCAAAAAACTACAACCATGTGACTTTACTGCATGCCTGCACACTGCCTGATTGGGTAATCTCCATTCCTGCAGGTTTTTAAGACCTATTGGATGAAGCCCCTAGCACCCTTGTCTTGTATAAAGTCTTACAGCTGACTGTCCCTGGTGCAGGAAGTTGGAGCAGAGACCTCCTGAGCTCCCTTCCAGCTTATGGTAACCTGGGAACACAGCACACAGGCATACACAAACACAGAGAACATACACAAATACTCCTCACCAAATTCCACCTGTATAATCTCTTAGACTTTATGATGTCATAGCTCTACTGAGTTTCTAACACCCTAAACTTTCGTCATATACACAGAGATGCCAATATGTAATTAAGATCAGGAGACATATAACTCTGCCTAATCACAGTTCTTAATGTGGATGATCACATATAAAACTGCCTCTTGTTATCTCCCTGACAGTAGCTGCCAGAATTTTTCAGGATAGCTATATAGATTAGTGACAGAACCATGAAGAACTATCACGTGTATCTTCTTTTTCTGACATTTTAAAGAAACATATTCGAAAAGCAGAAAATACTCAGTGTTTGCTTCCTATCTGTAAAAACAGTCATAAACATTTTTCTTGTCATGGTTCAGGGCAAGGACATAAGTCTTTCCAGTAGCTATGAGGTTTCTGTACTTTGTAGCCTGCAATGCAGAGGCTACACCAGCTGATTTCTGGTTTTTGCATTTAAAGAAAGCTGGCTCTCAAAAAAAAGTTATTGGTTTACTAGTTGCATTTTAACTCCAAAAAGTATGTTCATCTGACAAGGACATTGACCAAGAGAGACTAACTACTGCATCATCTTATGCCTGGCTCCCTCACCTCTATGCCCAAGTACACAATGTACATATAAAATCCTTGCAACATGGTATTTAAAATCTGCCTTTTGCATTGGCTGGATATCTAATCCACTGTGATCCAAATAAAATGGAAAGACCCTTTCCTAGAGTACTACAGAAATCTGTGTAGTGATTATTTTAGAGCAGATATTTACACTGTGTTCTTGGACTTCAGGGACATGAACACCAAAGACAGGCCTATTCTTTATCTAAACAAGAATAAAATTACAAGTGTTCATTCTAAAATCTTGAAACACTATTTTGTGAGTAAAGGCGATGCAGTTATATCCTGCAAAAGAATCCACTTGAAACATCTGGGGTATCAGAGCAGACTTGCAGTGCTAAATGTGTTGGAAAAAGCAAATTTTTCAGTTGGCCTCAGTCAACAAAGTGTATGGAATAAACAGTGACTGTGCTTTTGTAACACATCCCTTGTTTGAGGGACAAATGCATAAGAGTACTTTGCAGTGTTCTATTTTCACATTCATTATTGTAAAAACCAGAGCTTTCCAGTGGCCTTGCTATACTCAGGACTGTGATCACCAATGGACCTACCACAGTCTCATGCTCCCAAACTTCATAGCTCATTTCTTCCATGCTAACACACATACAGATCATCTGAGGAGAAAAAAAACCCATATCCATATCTAACCTCCACGACTCCCCACTTTCTATTACTTCTCAGAACACAAAATGGTAGGTAATTTTAACTTGAGTGTGAAAGAGGAAGTAAGACAACCCCAGAAAGAAATCTTAACACCTAATACATGCAACAAGATGTCTGACCACAAATTTTATTTTATGATTCGCTATTGAACTACTTAATGAGCATTAGGAAGTCGATACCCCCCACTCCACAGCTCCATTTCTCTAAACTGATAACAATATTGCCTTGTTATAATTTTCAGTTTGGAAAAATGGGGGAAAGCTGTAATGAATTTGGATTTTTTTAGCCAAAGGAAGAGTGAAAGAAAAAAAACATAAGTTTTTAAAAAGATACTGTGAAACCTTCAAAGCTAGTCCATCATATGATCTAGCTGACCTCACTGTTACAAGATTCAGCCTCACTGTCTAACAACTTTCACTTGCTGGAATTTAAATCTAGTACTTCTTATCTGCCATACTGAGAACATGGAGAAGAAATTATTCCCTTGGTCTTTGCATTATCATACTCACTTTAATCACTGACTGTAGAAATCATATGTATCATTATATAATGCAATCCATTGCATGTATTTTGGAGTTTCACTTAATGCAGACCAGCAGTATGGGAGTTATTTAATATATCAGGTAATCCTAGCTGCCTAGTGTGGAATTCATCACCATTTGAGGCAAGTACCTCAGACCTCATTTATAGTTCATGAAATGTTGGCCATGATGCACCTCATCTTCAAGTTCCAAGTCTAAAACAAGTCATAAAAGGCCCTGTTCCTCTTCAGGATTTGGTGAGCATAGGTGACAGTCTCAGCTATGGATGTATACATAAGAAACACAGACTACGGAATTTCATTTGCAAGGGAGCTTTGAAGGTCATCTAGTCCAGCCCCCTGCCCAAAACTAGGTGAGGTTACTCAGACCTAGGCCCAGTGAAGTCCTGACACCTCCAGACATGGTTATTCATAAACTCTGGACAAAGAGTCTTGGTAATTGATAATCCTAACAGTTAAAAAAAGCTTCCTGATATCTTATAAAAATCTCCTATTTTACAACTTGTGCCCATTAAAGATGTTTAAAATCACTTGAGGTCTGACCCCTATGCAATTAAACAGGCTACTCTCTTACAATATTGTGCTACTGCTCACTTTATTTGAAGGTCTTTGTAGCAAGCAAAAAGTCTTTAAACTCGTGGTAGCATGTTCCAAGCATTAGCAAGGCAGGGAGTTCAGAAAGGTCTAAAGGTTTCAAAATAGTTAGTATTTCTGGACAAGGAAAGTAATGAGATTCCTCCTCCCAGATGCCAAGTACAGAAATTAAGAAACTCATCTATAAGACAGTTGGGTTTTGGCTTCTGGTTCAAAATCTAGGAAGAAAGAAATATAAACAAAATCAATTAGAAAGCCTAGTGCTCATTTGGAGGAGATCCATTGATAATTGGAAAGGCAAATTGGAGATGTTACTATGAGACTACAGAAAATGTAAGAAATGAGAGCTTCAGAAATGTGAGCTGAGCAGCAACTTCTGAGTAAAATCTATGCATTTGTAATAGACAGAGCTCATCTGCCTGCTTATAATTCAGGAAAGATCAGTGTTGTTATGAGTATAGCAGAACTTGAATAATAAATTTAGGTGGAGACCATCATTTGCACTTCCCATTTGGTTAGAAGGGCATTGTAACAGCTGTTTTCCTCACCAAAAGCAGCTGACTGGTGATATTATTCTTCAATTAATGATGTTACACTATGAATAGATTACTGCATGTAGGCATGAAAACAACAACAATTAGTGAAAGAAATTCAGCAATGTAACAAAGTAGGTTTTGGTTTCCATTTAATTGGAGGGTAGGGAAAGTCAGAGATGCAATAAACCCCTTCTAGACACAGTGAAATTTGTATGCTGAAGCCTCCCAAAACAATCCGAGACAGGCTGAGTAAATAGGTCTAGAAAAAGAATTAGGGAAGTGTAGAAGAGCGGAGAACAAAGATGCCAAAGACTTAAAGCAGTGTTGAGAAAATCTAAGGGGATTTTGTTTTTTAAATAAGAATGTAATTTTGCACTGAATCCTCAAGTGAATAGAGATTTCAGTTATTTGGAACTGAAATACCATCCCTTAATATCTTTACATTGTTACATGCACTAAGCCAAGCTGTGTAACTCCACACTTGGTTGAGTGCGAAAGCAAAGCTCTTTAGTTTTACATTCCAAATCACAATAGAAGAAGAGATGATAGCAAAGGACAACAGCCTTATGTTAAAAGACAGCATCCTGATGCAGTGGTGCTTATGAACTCCACTCCATACATAAACTTGCATTTCATACTACCTGTGGAAAACACAGCCTAATTTGGCTGTATAAGATGTGAAATCTGTATTAAGTAGTCTTAGAGCTCAAATGTACTCCTCCAGCACAAAATGAGGACCAAATCAAATAGCTGAAACAATGACCTCTGGGCACATATTACTACATCTTTAACCACATCTCTAGGTCACAAAATATTCCCAGTTCTTCTCAGAAGCAAATAAAATCACCAAATAACATGAAGGGGTAAATAAACATGATGCAGGAAAAACAAAATCTGCTTTGCAGGCACATGACTTATATCCAACATATATATTGATAATATAGAATGAACATGTGTGTGAATGTCAACTGGGGCAAACAAGACTCTGTTTAAAAGCTGGGTTTTCTTTCTTGTGTCATTCTGCTCTGCTTTGTGCTCCTTTCCCAGACAATAAGCAGATGAGCACATTTATATTCTGATGATGTACAGCAAAACATCAAGAGTTCACATTCCAAGGATTCACCCCCCATAATTCATATCTTGCAGCTTTTCTTTCCTGAAAAGACTATGCTTAATAGCTTTCACACATTTACTGTTTCACTGTCTTGCCCTGAATCAGAAATTGATGAAAACTTCCTTGTCGTGAATTGAGGGACAGGGATATTGGAAAGCTGATCTTTCTGATCTTCGATTTTAAAAAAATCATATTTTTTCTGGTTGGTGAAATCAGGATTAATTTATCTGTTTGAAAATGCAAAGGACCTCCCACTACCACATTTTCTACATCCTTCCCCTAAAACTCTCAAAATAGAAATGAAAAAACTGCTCTCTTTTTTTTTTTTTTTCCAAGTCTGTAGGAGTAACAGCCTGAATGGTTCCCTGTAATTCCCATTAACTCCCTCTATAAGAAAGAAGAGTGCCGCAGCAAAGAGTGTGGGAACATAAAACTGCTAGAAGAGAAAATCCAAGTCGTACACTTTGACTTTCATTTCTAATAGAACGTGTTCTCAGCAGACAGTTTTATATAGTAGGAGCTTGAGATGTGCAGAGAAAGATAAACTCTGACCAAGTATCTACATCCCATCTGGGACATGGGCTGATCAGGAATTTATAGCAAAATTTTTTTTCCTCATAATACATCAAAATTTTGCATTCGCTGTACATTTAACATCTTTAATATCAGTGAAAAAAAAAAGGGGGGGGGGGCTTAAATGTTAGTGAAGAGCTGAGGGGATTGCTTGCGTTATTGAACTGCCCCCTCCCAGAATCACCTCCTTTCTTCTCCCTCTACATTTATAGGTTGTGGATGGTCACCAGCTCTTGCATCCAACAACACGGTCCTTCAAGTCAACTGCTGAGAGAAGTCTTTTTCCACAGCAGTGTCCCAGTGTCCCAGGTGCTGAGCACCTGAAGCCTGCAGACAGACAGCCACCAAAGGATGTCCATCTTTTGTGAAACACAACAAATGGAGGACCAAGACAAGAACTGGGAAACGACCTGAAGAATGGGAGAGAAGTGAGCAGACCGCAGACACAATTCTGATGAGCTATGATGAGGCTGCTCACACTTTGGAGCTGATGCTGTACAGGCACTGCCATTACCTGGGAAGCCATTACCTGGCTCCAGGGTTCTCTGAGAAAGTAAAGAGGTGGCAGCCATGGAAAGGAAACCCCTTGCAAAATGATTTACACTATAAATTTCTGTAAATGCTCAACAGCTCCAGCTGAGGAAGCAGTGCATGGGTTTTCTGTTCTGTTCACTGAAAAGAAATATGAAAGAAGCTCTGAAAACTCATGGGAGATGTATTTTTTGCAAGTCGCAAAAAACTTTTGTCCAACATGAAAACCTGAAAACTTTAATTTCCCTGATTTCTGCAAAGTGAAAGATGAAAAAATACATAAAACTATCCAAGAAATGCATACTTTTTCCTTAGAACTTGAAATGCCCACACGATTCAAAAAAGAATGTATAAACTTTCCAGGAGGGTTTGTGTTTATTTATAGTATTCTTCACACATTCTACTGCAGTTTATTTCCTACTTGTTCTGCAGCTAATGAAGAGTTTTATTATTCAGCTCATCATTCAGTAACTACAGTAACTACATGGTCTGTAAAAGCAGAGAAAAAATTCTGACTACTGAGGGAAGGAGAACATAAGCATATTTTAAAATAGTCCACAACTCCACCTTTGATTGTCTCCCAACCTGCATGCTTTCTATCAACTTTGTTCGATATAGACTTTGATGCCTTGCTTTATATAGTCTTTGTTTTGGGTTTATGTGGCAATTAACAAACTCAGTTTTTCTAGGACTTTTGAAAAGAGAATGGACATATATTTCTATGAGTTTTGTGATATATTTCTCACATGACTGTAAAATTACTTTCTTTTTCTTCACAGGGTAAGGGTAATGTCATTTAATTTTCCTGAAGACATGGTATTGACGATGCCACATACCTTCAGAAACATCAAAATACATGCCAGTAATGCACTGAAATAATGGATCTCCTTTATACCACATTCCAAAGAAATATTTGGTATAATCAATGTCTTCCTTTTACATACCTTGCTTTTTCCCCCATACTGCAGATTAGAAAGGTATTGTCTTTCAAAGCAAAATCTCATCTTAACCCAGAACACCCAAAAACTTCCAATTAAACCACTGGCATTTCTACCAAATGGAAAATGGAGAATTATTACAAATACAGTAAAATGTTTAAGTGTTTTTAAGAATATTTCCAGAGCATAGCACATTTTGTAGTCAGATTAAACTAATAATTAATAGATAGTTTTTACATTTATATTTTCACCAGAGTTTCACAATGTTTTAAAATGTTGGCAAGGGTGTAATTTTTTTGAAAAGTTATAGTTTGACTTACTGGGAAGTACAGAAGAAGGGATCCAAAAAGAATGGTTTCCAACAGCACCAGCCCTGAAGCCCTGATACTCTAGAAGACAAAAACCAAAATAAATTATTAGAAAATTCTCTCTGTGTGCCATTTTCATAAAGGAACCTTTATTTTTGTCAGTATAACACTCACAGAATAATGTTTATTAAGCTGTCTGTCATGCTCTACACTCTTTAAATTACAGGCCCATTACAATGCTTGTGTTTTATTAAATTTAAAAAATCTTTTTCCTATGTTAAATACTATTCAAAAGACGTTGCCTGAATATAATCTGAAACTGCTAAATTTGCTTTCAAGTGTCAAGACTTAGGGATCATGGGAATTACAGACAGGAATTTAACTGTAGAATTTGTTCTGAATTATTTAAATTTCAAGAAGTCCCTAGAATATTTTTACTCATTTAATATTAATGGAGATGTTTCCATAATAAGTATGAATAATCTACAGTTTTACTGACTATAGAGTGTGTTCTTAGACTGCAAGTGTATTTACTTTTCCCCACATTTTTGTACAAAGATGTTGATTCATTAACTTGTCAGGATTGTAAAATACTACGCCATTTCCTCACCACGTGTTGGTTAAGAAAACCAACACGGTTTTCTTAAATCTTAAAATTCAAAAAAAAAAAATTATTTTTCCTAATACCAAGTGAGTTACAATAAAATTGATGATATGTGTATAGTGTAACTGGGCCTTATCTTAGAGACAAAACATCAACACTTGTGAGAAACTGAAATGTTCAGGGTTAATGACTCAAAAGCAGGGATGCTTTTCTGATATGTGTGAGGTACAGCCCAGGTGCAGAGGCTGTGAGCACCTGAGGATGACCATGACAAACCAATCTCTGCTCAGCAAGAGGCTGGGTTTGAGTCAGATAAGGGAAGAGGCCAATAAGAAGCAGATCTTGAGAGGTGGGATAATGCATTTTTATCATGCCAGTGCCCTCCCTTCCACGAGTGGCTCCAACATCATACAAGACACTGGCAGAGGTCAGCAAGCTCATGTCTCTCATGATTGAGCAATACTCAAACCACTAAGGAATTTATTTTTCTTATTATGTATAATCAATCTCTGTTTACCAGAATGACCAACAAAGCAACTGAAATGAGCTCCATATATAGAAGATGGAAATTATCCAAAGCATCTGAAGTCCATTTAACTCCCATGTGGACTTTCTTTTCTAAACAAGTCTTTCACATCCAGTCTTTTCTTATCAAGCTTGTTTCTGGGCAGCATGATCATAAGAGAACCTGCTGGGGCAAAGAACTTCAGCATTTCCAGCTCTTCTTCCATAATAAATTATCCCATGATTTCCTTCTCACCTGTGTTCTGGCAGGGAATTCTATGTGAATTTTACCTATGCACTTCTGCCTCCTGCGCTAAAAGAAGTGTGGCTTACAGAGCAACTCTGGAATTCAAAATAGGCTTGAATCCAGGTGTTGACTGTACTTTCCTCTCAGGAGAACAGGGTGGGTTTTCACCTAATGTTCACAGATATCACTGTTTTTCTAAACAGGATTCCTTGACATTCTACCAGAGATGAGTGCTATCCACAATGATGAAGCTCAAACCTTCAAATACAAAATAGTGAAACTATTTTTACGTGAATGTAGAGATAAGAAAATTATAGGTCGGAAATTGAAATATAAGCATTCTCCAAAACTACACTTTTGAAACTGGAGATGTTTGAAATGTTTTATTACCAGATGAATACACCTTCCCAACAAATAAATTTTTTCTGGTATGACCATATTTTCATCTGATTTCCACGTGCTGCTTTTCTAAAGCCCATTGAACCTTTTTCCTGTCTTATCCCATACCTTTTCCCAAATACAAAGACACTGTTATCTTTCTTAGTGAAAGAGCTGTGTGGAAAAACACAAATTTTCAGGAATTTTATCTCAATTAAAGTTTACTTTTAAGAAATAGAATGCAGAGATTCTTCTTTCTGTCCCCAAGGCTGAGCAACAGCAGATGTTTGGCTCTTCTGTTAAGAGACAGAAGTTAGACTTCCAGTTCCCAGACACCGATATTAGGAGTTGCAGAAGAGTGGAATTATATTTCATTGTGGTGGGCATCCTAATACTATTCACACCTGGAAGAGGAGTACTGGGGACTAAAGAATGGGCACAAAAGCAACTGGAAGGAGTCCTCTGAATCCTCAGTTAGTACCCTACAACAGTAGTGTCATAAGTTATTTATTGTCTTGAGAATAAATTCAGGGACTGATTAGGACTGCCACCCAGGAATACAGAAACGTCAAATTCCATAAAAAGGCTTTGCTTCAATTTTATAATTGTTGGTTGAGGTACAAAATTCAAACAACTCATTCCCAGATAACTGAAGGAAGAACTCTTCAATTCAAGGGAGAAGGAGTTTTACCTCTTTTGAAAATTGTTCTGTAAAATAATGAAGAGGAAACTGTGTGTACTACTCAAGCTTTCACCACACTAACAAATACTTTTAACGTATTTGAATCATAGCCTCCTAATAGAATACAGATTGCAAGTCCAGAAATAGTCACAGCAAAGGCCAATATTCCAAAGACAGGCCTGCAGTCACGGGCTGCCACTTCTGTATTGACAAATTGCCAGAATTTTCTGGCATTTACAGGTTTTGTGCAGTATTCCTAAACCAAATAAATATAATCCTCATGTTCTTTCATTTCCGTTTCAAGCCTTTGAAGAATACTTACATGAAGGTCAATTTATTTTTCTATTACTAGTTAAAGCTGAGCTCAAACAGAATACAATTATTAAATTTACCTTTTACTTGAAAAAAAATCACGAAAATAAACGACCATCAATCATAAAGCAATTTCATTAAATTACACAAGATGTCAGGCATCCAAGAAATTCTCAAATATTTTATTTTTCAATTCATGTGGCCCTTGATCCTTTCTGTCAGGCAAGTAACAAAATCTGTTGATAGATATGATGATGAAGGTAAGGTGTTCTGCATGTAGAAACATGGGCATTGCTGCATCTAAGTTGCACTACACCACCTACAAGATAAACATTTGAGAAAACAGCATTTGCTGGTGAAGAACCCTCACAACAAAAATGGTTAATGTCTCAGTGACATCTTTTCTTATAAGGGCAGAAATTCCTTCCTTGGGGACATACTGCTTAGATCAAGAGACCTGCTTCTCATCAAATAGTGATGAATATACACATGAAAGAACATCAGTAATGAGGCAAACACCTAAGTTCAGTTTCGGTCTATTCATAGCTTTATGGTTATTTTAAAAGATGAATACATGTACAATGACAGTCATCAAAAATCTGGATCACTTAAAGCGTCTGTTTCACTAGGTTATGCATTCAATTAACACAGAAATTAAATGAAGATCCAAAGATATAACTTTCAAGAATAAAAAGCACTCTAATATTGATAGTTGCCTAATCACCAAGAGATGAAATTGAATACACAAAAAATCTGATAAAACAGGAAACCAGATTTCAGGAGCAGGAGGTAGGGCTCAGTACGTTCCTCCGTTTAGTTTAAAAATTGCTTCAGAATACCTGAACTTAATTTCAGCTTTCTTATTCAACATGGCCTCACCTACTACAGAAGATAAACCACAGCTCACTAAAATTGTCTGTATAAATTGTAGTTCAATCACAGAATAAACATTTTATGGTAAAAGGATAAAAAATCTGACCTGACTGCAAAGTTCAAGGTTCATAACATCTCAGAGGGAACAAACTGAAACTGATGTGAGAAGTGTTAGAATAAATCTGATTGAGATAAAAAATTTAATTATTTTCATGACATAGAAGGCAAATTAACTATAGATGAAAACAATTATAATAATTTCAGATCAATCAAAACCTCATAATTCTGAAGGTTTTAAATCCAACTTCAGTTTATTTTATT
The DNA here is from genome assembly GCA_013400315.1 of Bombycilla garrulus. Classification (NCBI taxonomy): domain Eukaryota; kingdom Metazoa; phylum Chordata; class Aves; order Passeriformes; family Bombycillidae; genus Bombycilla; species Bombycilla garrulus. The sequence continues at coordinate 490,699 of VXBU01003983.1, forward strand.
CTTTCACATTACAAGAGCCAAATGCTAAACCACTCCAAATGAATACCTTATTATTGCATCTGAGAAATCCTAATCCCAAAACTGGTGAAATTTTTCAGCGCTTCAGAATTTATTAAGCTAAGTATTTTCTCTTTAAATTTAGATCATGGAATCTATGTTTCACTGGAAATAAAAGCACATGTATCTTTGAAGGAAATACTGCTCTGCATAACTTAATTTTCTTCCTACCAATGTATTGCTGAAAGGCCCAGCCCCAAGGAAGCCTCAAGTCAGTACAGACCCTGCTCAGGAAAAATTGATAATGGCTGTGCTATCTGCACAAAGTTAAGAGTTTAAGATAAAGGACAGCATATGGATAAGGGCAGATGAGAAGAAAAATGGAACAACAAGGCAATATCATATTTCAAAACTAGCAATTAGCAGTCCCAGCCTACCATTATCCCCCTCTAAGTCACAGTCTTTGTCAGCACTTGAATCTGAAGACATGATTGGAGAGCAGGGAATGCTCTCAAAAAGCCTCCATCAAGCATGAGGAAGTATGAAGGGAACAAGGGGTGTTTTTTAGAAAAGGTAACAAGATGAGGCTGGTGTTGACATTTCTGCATCAAATAAATGGCATTAGGAGACAGAAAAAAGCTCATGTGGGAGTTGAAAAAAAGAGAGATATACAGCTTATGTATGATGTCAAGAGGGAGATGCAATGAGGATAAAAGAAAGTGGCAGAGCAGTAAATCATGTGCAGCATCATTTCGAACAGACAGGAGAGCAGGCCGTGACTGCATCTGCCAAGGCCAGCTGAAAAGACATCACAAAAGACAAGACACAAGACAGCAAGCTTAGACAACAAACTTAGGGCTGCAGATTAGCAGAAAATGTATTAAAAGGGAGCTCAGAAGGAGTTCAGCAAGGCTTAGACATAGCCAGAGGCTACGAGCTCCGGAGCCCAAAATGACGTTTGGTAACAAGCAGGTTGCTACAGTAACTATGACAGCAGTAGCTGGGATGTCCTAGAGGGAAGCAGGAGGAGATCAAGGTTTCTTTTCTGCTTTTCTTTTTTTTCTTTGATGAGAAGATGTCAGAGAAAAATGTCATGATTTTATTCCAGACAGGGGAAGGCATGGCTGGGACAAGGAAGGCAAAAAGCAATGTGACTGTGTTCATAGCACAAAGTCCTAATGAGAAGCTGGCAGCATGAGCCTGCTCCGAAAAACCTTCAACTTCTACCCAAAGAAATGACAAAAAGAATGAAGAACAGGAACATGCTTTAATCTGAGTGATGTGTTCAGCTTGTACCACATGATACAGACAAAACCAACTGCAATATTAAAAACAGCACAAAGTTTCTCTGAACATTCTACCATTAACTAAAAGTTTTGCAATTCCAAATATGCAGTAAAAAATGCTAGACTTTTCCTAGAATAAGGTGTCCAATATAGTTTTGTTTCTACTATTTGAAAGTTCTCATGCTACATTTTTTTCTGGTGTTTTCTTTCCCTGTTTCTTAATTTATGTTACTTCTTCTATCTGGGTAAAACTTCTAAAAACCCTATTTTGTCATCTTTATAAGAGCTTCTCCTTAGTTAAATTGGTTTTTCAACAGCAAAATGGGGTCTTACTATTAGACCCTTAGGAAAATAAAGACAGAAGTCTTCTCTTGGAGAGGGAGGCGTGCCAAAGACCTCATGCAAGCCACCAGGGACTTTGCTATTGCTATTGATTGTACAAGGAAGGTTCACAGCAGGATACAACTCCAAGACAAATAGCAGGATGAATAAATAATGTCGCTGTTATTCTGCTGACATGATAGGAAGTTTCTTCCCAGCAAATCTGTAAATGCCCATTCAGGAACTCAAATGAAATGTCACATAAATGCAACTGTCCAGAAGTTACTGCATCAAAGAATCACTGGGGAAAGCTTATTGCCAAGTGACAGACCAGTCAGTCTACTCAGATACACTGTGAGGCCTATAAATATGAGACTCAGCAGGAATCAGAGAGTAACAGACAAGCAAAAATCTTAGCAGTTTCCTTAGTTTAACTGATGACTCTGAAACAACCTTGGAAAAACTTTTCTATGATGTAATAGTTGTCATTGTTGGAAAATACTTGCTGGAATTCAAGAATTCAATTACTTAATTTTTCATAATTTATTTTTAAAGTGAAATCATAGTGTAACAGAATTAAATGAACATAGCCTTCCAGGCTACTACAGTTTTTTCTTTGGTGACAGCTATATCCTTGGCCAGAACCCTACACTGAAAGTGCCCTATCAGCCTCATTCATTTGAACTTTGGGGCTCTGTGTTGCAGAGTTTTGTGAAGTACTGGTGGAACAGAAGGTAATAATGATTCACAGTCTCCAAGGACTTATGCAGAAAAACATTAAGATTAAGAAAGCAAATGCCAGGAATCAGTTTCAATGTCAAAGTGGACCAAGTGTGTCACAATCCATGGCTGATTGACATTACTTTGAAAGCAGTGCACTCCTTGAAAAACCAGGGATGTTTTCCACATGGGCCCCCTAAGGTGTTGTTGAGACAAGCATTAGTATAAAGTTATACAGAGAAGATTGTAGCTTTTGACTCTTTAGTTACTGCTGTGTATTGATGAAAAGTTAATTTTATGACCTACCTTGTCCAGTAGGACTAGACTATCTAGAGCACTTTTTTTGCTTCCTACTACCCTGCTCTTCTCATTAGCTCTTCTTTATGACTCTGAACTGAAATCAATGAACATATTTCATATCTCAATCTTTATTTTCTTCACACTTCATTTTTCATTAGCCCTAAAGTGTCTGCAGTTTATTTTTCTATTCACAAGTACTTGATGCCTCTAAACTGTGTATTAGAATGCAAATACATACTCATGTGAAACCTTTGGCCTTACGAAGCGAAACCACACAAAGCCTGCAAACACAGCAGCCATGCCGACCAATGCCTGCTGTTTTTGGGAGCTCCAGCAGCCAGTACATCCTCCCTGAGACTCAACTATTGCTGCAGGCGAGCAGCCCCGCCACTTCTTACCTTGCCAATACGGCACTCTTAAAGTATTTATGTGGGAGTTAAGAAAGTACAGCATCCCTAAAGGCACATCTTAACTACACAGAAAAATGAGAAGGGACATGCAAATGAAGGAAATGAGAATTCCACTAAAATCAACAATTTTGAAAACAACATTGGCAGTGTCTTTAAGCTGCACACCTGAAGACTACAACAAACTTCCTGAGAAATCACAGGAAACTAGGTTCTCACCCTAGGATAGGATGAAGAAAGGGTGTCTAATGCACTGCACAGAATGTGTATATGCTGAGTGAACTATCAGGAATGCCCACCAGCACAGCATGTAAAGGCAGCTGCTCCATCTGCACAAGATCTCTTCCCTCTATCAAGTTTCCACTTCAGCTGAAATGTCAGAAACTGTTGTCTAGGGAGAAAAAAGCAGAATGTGCACCAAAGATGAAAGCCATCCAGGCATAAGCACATCAAGATGCCACTGTGGAGTCAAAAAAAGGAAAAAGGATCGGCTGATTTACATCAGAAAAAGAGGTATGTTTGCAAAGCCAGCATGCTTAAATATTTAAAGACGTATCACACATCAATAGCCTGTGATTACCTCATTCTGAATTACTGTATCCTATCACGACTTCAGTACGGGAGAAAAAACATTCTTGATTTCTCAATATTAGAAAGGGGAACTACAGCACAAATTTGCATGTTGCCTTTCCATCTATGTGCAGTTCTGTGCAGTGTTTAAAATTGCACTGCTTAGGGATTATCTTCACAGTTTTGAACTCATATTTAACAAAACACTTAAATATATTGACACTAAATTAAAAATGGGATAGTGGTGGCAGAGTGTATCTGGCCACCCTAAATGCCAAACTGAAAATCTGTATTTGACAGAATAAAAACCATATAAAAACAGTCTGTAGCTAATATTTGCCACATTTCCCTCAAGAGAGGGAAAATTATTTATTCTTGTTGATGATTAGCCACATGGTCCTGTTAACTGTATTTACCCTAATCAGTGTTCAATATGTATATTTTCTCCCTCTCATTAGAAGTATTTGTATTTCTGTATTTCAATCAGTTCCTGAATGTTCATAAAAAGGGGAGAGAGGTTGGGGAGGGTAGGGGTGGAGATGACCAGTACAATTAAACATCATTTAGTTAAAAATTCCAGATATTTTGGATTGTAAATGTTCTTGAACACGGCAAAGCCTTTAATTCCTTCTTTCTATCACAGTCCTTCATCATTGTTAATGCCATATGACAACACTGTTCCAAATTACTGGGTTGAACTCCAAGTATTTTTTCCATTATTTTTCAGAGCTGACAAAAACCTTTTCCAAGTGTGCTCACTACTACCAATTTTACCTTGACATGCTGAATTTACATCCGGAGGCACTGGGCACAGGTGCACCAGGAAGATGGAAAGACCAGATCCCCATGCTCGCTCTCTGTTCCCCTATTGTCAGAACCTGGCAGCACCACAAGGTGGTGAGATGAGGGCGAAGTAGTTTGGCTTTAGTGCAACTACTTTGAAGCCTTTAGCATTGATCTGAACGAGACTTCCCAGCAAACAAGACCCTTCTGAAACAGTTTAGAATGAGTCAAGGCTGCCAGTACGTTCTCATCTCTCCTTCATCACAAAGTAGCAATTAGACTCTTCCACTCTGTGACCGAGATCAACTTCTCTGTTCTCTTTGTTAGTAGAGGTTCTTGGCATTTCTTAAGGGCACTTACAGTTCCTCACAGTAGCTGTATTCTGCCCGAGAGCTCCCTGTTTGAGGTGGTAGGCTGCTATGCAAAGGTCAGTTATTTTCAGCTCTTCTTTCCAATTCCTTTGAAAAGGCAGCCTGATAACTGACGAGCCTTTTAGGTTCTTCGCAGGTAATGTCTTTCCACAGTCCAGTACTTTTACAAAAACATGATTACAACAAAGTTGGTTTTCCCCTTAAGGCTCTGGTAGATTTCAAGCCCTATGTTAAATCTGAAATAAATAAAAAAATCTGATTTTTATTCCTAGTTATTTAAATGTTCAGTTTCTACCCTAACACTGCATAAAATCANTCTGACTTTTATTCCTAGTTATTTAAATATTCAGTTTCTTTCCAGTAGCTTTGCTACCCTAACACTGCATAAAATCAGTGCTGCAGTTGGTCACTCTCTGTTTGAGCTCTTCCTTGGTCCACACAGCACTGCTCGCACAGATGAATTCTCCTATTTTGTTGATTCCTTTTCTTAAAAAATCACTGCTCAGCTTCTCATTTTTGAGAATATTTGTTTTAATATCCATGATTTCTGTCCTTGTCTAACCTTGCTATTTTTGTTAGCTTAGCCTCATACTTTTTGGACATGTTTTTTTGTAGTGATGTTTGCATTATTAAATCAATAATAATGCCACAGCACACAAAGATGTTTGCTAGTATCACCTTGAGCTGTTTTGTTCCTTAGTTGTTCAGCTCAGAGAATGTTTTGCATCTCTGTAAACAGCCATGAAAATCTGACTTGCTAAGGCTGAAAGTTGTTTCTCAAAACCCTCTCAAACTCCATCAAAGCCTTTGAAAAACAAGAAAATAAGAGGAGCTGTTCCTTTACATACTTCTCCCACCATCTTCCCAGGTCAGATTCAGGAAAATCACTCTGTCAGAGCAGTCAAAATAGAATTCCAACATTTTCACTATTGAGGAAAGATCTCTTTTTGCCAGGCTTCATCACACAATTCCCTCAGTGGCATTAAAGTGGTGCTGTCAGGTGCTGTCAGCTTTTCTGATGAGATTTCACAAATTTTCATCTCCCTTGAGTTTTTAAACCTCTTGCACCTTGATTCAGTACCAGGTTCATGGCTCCCAGCTTTCACTATTGATTGGCACACGGGCTGTCCACAGCAAAGATTTCTTTGAAGTGATCCACACATCTGATTTCCCTTCTGTATTAGATGAATAATTTTTCCTCTTTTCTCTTTGTTGGGCACATTTCCCCCATTTACTCTCCCGATTAAATCGTTCATCTTTTCCCATTATAGCAGCAGCATCTCCTCTTTACATGCAGTATTGTTCATCTTTTTCTGTCTTTCCCTACAAAGCTTTTCACTAGCGCTTTAGCTTCTGCTACTCCTTCTGTGCCTTCTTCCAAAATTTCTTTTGTTCTTATCGTTTTGGAGTTCTTCCTTCTCTTGGCAATGGGCCACCTTTTCTGTCTGTGACTTTCTCCAGTTATAACTCTTGCAGTTTAATAACATTACTGCTGGGCTGATCTCACAGCTGCTGAGTCACTCTCACCTGTGTTTGACAAAGCCTCAAATGAATTCCACAGCATTGATCAGAGCTGTGTCACAGTATCTTTTTGCCATTCCATTTTGTTCTTTTGGCCAATTCCCACAACTGCTTGAAGTCACTACTTTGCAGTTACATCTACAGGTTGGCAACAGGCAGATTATCAGTGGTACCAGTAGTTTGGATCAACTGTATTTTGGATGAACAACTTAAATTTTTTTTTGTCACCTATCAAATGTGCAAGTCTACATGAGTAACTACAAGGTTTTCAAGAAGAGACATGAAATCTAACTTAATGATGCTGTCAAAAGAACAAAAGATATTCTGATTTAGACTCTAGTGCCCTACTTCACATCACGTGCTGCATTATTAAAGAAGCAGAGAGTTATCCTTCCTGATCTGTCCTCCAAGTTTCCAACAATAAAATTATGGCCTTGAAGCACCAGGTATTTCACCAAAACCACTGTGTTTAAACACCCTAGAAATACAGAAAAATATAGAGAAATATATATAGAGAAATCTCCTCCATGATTCCTTCCTATTTTAATTGCTTTATATTCTGGGATCTGTGATACTCTGCCAATGAGTGGCATAAGGCAACTAAAAGTTGTGTAATGCAACTACTTAATTTTTTAAAAACATTTGAGAGATTCCCTGAACATTTGAGAGATCCCTTGATCCTTAATCCCTCTAGTGATACCCTAAGAAGAACCATGAACATATATCGATGTTTGCACATCCACATCTCACTGCTGCACATGATTTTTTACCATATTTCCGGCCCACCCCTTGGTTACCTACAAATAAGTGCAGCTCATCCAGTCCCCTGAGACTAAAATTTTAAGAGCTTTTGGTAGCAGACCTTGGAAGAAGTACTCTCATATCCATATGCTCATAATCCCCCTTCTCAGAGCTACAAATACATTTGTAGGGCATCACATTTTCACAAAAGCCCACTCCCCACACTTGCCATGGACCCAGAAATTCTGTTATTTATTACCATTACTCTGATTTTGCAAGTAAGTTGGACCTACTGATCTTTAGTTCTTGTCACTATTATAAGGAGTCTTTATAAATACAGACATCACTATTCCTATTTTCCATTGCTCCTCTACTGCTATTAATGTAACCTTATTACACAATAAATAGTTCAGCAGTTTTCTAGACAGAAGTCTGAAGAGGATTCTTTAGAGGAATCTTCAGAAGTTCTAGCAGAATAGACTTAAAACTTCAGAGACTTGTAAAAGTCCCTCTAAAGAGAAGCCTGGCTTTTAAAAGCCATTCATCTGGCTTGCTATAGGCTTTGACTATTTATTACGATTCATTTTGTCAATATCTGAGTCAGAACTCAGGAGCTGGTATTTGCCAGGTTCTCTGTAGAGTCTTATTATTATGGCCTAGTTCAGTAATAAAGATCATGTCAAAATGAAAGTTCTATCATCACATTTTGTCAGTAACACTTGGGCAGTAATTGTCCAAAAGGTCTCTGTTTTCATGGCCATGCTCTGTGGCAGTGCAGCTCCATCTTCTACCCGTGGGTGGTCTTTTAGCAAAGGCATTGGATCTTACATGTATTCTGCACTGTTGACCAAACTGGGACGATGGCAATTTTCCATTTTAAGCACTACTTGGTCATAAGGAGTGCAACCAGTGTGATCTGAATAGCTGAGGCATTTCTTCACTTCCCTAAAATACATTTGATCAGCATCTTACTGATACATTGATGTTTTTAAAGACAAAAAAAATGTCTTGTCTCTTCTGACATAAGCCAAAGGATGCTTATGGACCCCTATCATTCTTTTTATGAATTAGTACACTGTCTTGGTTTTGAAAGACAGGTGTCCGCCAAGGAAGGCAGGAGCCCTTCCCAGAACAGAAAAAATGCAAACCCCCTCCCTCCAAATTATTTAAAGGGGCTCTCAGGCAAANCACATTATATCCTGGTGGGAATGCTTGGCTCCTCCCCCTGGGCAGAGCATCTCACAATGGGCTGATGTCATTCTCTGAGTCATGTGGTGGGTCCTCAATGGCCCGTTAAACAGGAAATGGCTCCCGAGGGAGTTATCTATGACTCATGGGGCAAGACATTGATGGCCCATTAACGGGAGATGGTCCGGGGGAGGAGGCAAGGAAAACACTGCCCCTCCTGGTTTTAACAGTTCATGAAGATGGAGATAGAATACAGACCTTCTGGAATATTTCACATTGTAACCTAGGACATACACTCACAATATCACTGCCGAGGTGCCTGGGGTGTTTCTTCCCAATCTTCCCAAGCATTTTCTGTTGGCAGACTAAGCACATTCAGGACCTCAGTTTTTTGAAAGCAGTAATTACCAGGAGGCCCCATGAAGCACCAACATTGAGAAGTCTTCTGCAGTCACTTTTACTAAAGAGGTAACCTGATCCAATTTACCTTCTGATTTTACTGATCAGAAAAACAGTAAACATGAAAATGCCACATATCTACTCTCCAGTCCTTCCAGCACTAAAACTTCTTTTATTTTCATCTCCCATATTTTGCTTCCTTGAACACTCTGAAGTTTGCTTCTTGATATAGTAGCAGTACACTGTTCTTTCTGTTAAAATGTTGCATTAAAAACTATTTTTTGCAACCTTTGAATATTGTAGTGCTACACGTGGGAGAGAATCCAATGAAATGTTCTTCGCTGACTCCCACACAGTACAATGGAAATGAGCAGTTTAGCACAGCAACTTTAATCACAGACATGTACACTAATCTAATTGTGGTATGCTGCATTAAAAGTTGGAAAATCTTAAAAAGCCAGATATTTTGAATATACTTCAATATGTGTTTTTTCATTTTCATGATTTTACCTCCTTGGCAGAGAGTACATGGCAAGCTACTGGTTTTCTTCCTTCACTCCAAATTTCTGCCATTTCCCAATATAACCTGCAGTTTTTTTATGCAAATATTCATTGTTCTCAGTATGTTTGCCCTCCAGACAACTTCTCATTTCATGCTAAACACACAAGATTTTTTTCATGTTGTATCAACAAGATAAAGAACACAAAAGGAATATCCAATAAAAATGCAACTGAATGACATGAAAAACAATGAAAAATCTATCACTTTCTATTCCTTGAAAACATCAATCATAACGGACAGGCTTCTTAATCAACATATTACTTCTTTTGTCTCATATTTCTTTCCCTTTTCCTTGCAAGATACACATTTAGAGAAAAGTCAACTTTCCCGTAAGGTACCAGTTGTAATTGAATCCATCTCTGGTCAACTGAATAACCCAATATCTCAAAGGCATCATTTTTTTCAGGGGAAAAAGAATACTTTGTTTTATGTCTGATTCTCACTCATTCATATGTCATGATTTCTAATAGTAAGAGGCAATCTGGAAAAAAAATAAGCACAAACTTTTTCCTAATGAACGAAAAGCACTTCAGAAACAAGAAAATACGTGTTTATACCCCTTCAGTATTGTTTTGGTATTAAAGGTTCTGATTCCACGTGTTTCTTTATTGATAGACTACTTTGGAGAAATCACTAATCATCATAAATGTAAAAATGTGCTTTTCATGACTATCAGATTTTGTGAAACACCAAGATTTCTGTGTTATGTCTAATAAAGATATCTTTTTTACTCTAGCAGATATTTTCTATCAGAACATATGCAAGTGTACAAGTGCAAGAGTGAAAACTATTTCTCAAGCTACTTGTGAGAAAACATCAATATTTCCTATAAAACAATCAGTAATTCAGTGTGCAAAAAATAAGTCAAGCCCAGCTTGCAATAGCTGCATATCACTTTGTAAACCTAGAAATAGTTTTCACTCACAAGAAATGCTTGTCATGATGTTGTCTATGATACTAAAAGCGAGTTACATTGCCTGATTAAAACCTCACAAAATCGGAATGAAGTTCTTCTGCTAAGTTAATGGCAAGCAACTAAACAGATGCCTACAACAAACTTTACACAACAAAAAAACTTTATGAATACAATTAAATCTGTAATTTGAATCATGTAATATAATATCATTAAATACAAAGACACTGTCAGAAACAGAAGAGGAAAAAAAAAAAGGAATGTTATTGCTCATTCTGTGATTTCCCGGCAGGATATTAGTCTTTGAAAATGAGCCATGCATTTGTAACACAGACACTGCAGGACCAGGAAGACTGTGGGATCAAGTGTTCCAAAAACCAAAATGGAAATACTTATCTAGTTATAGAAAGTGGATGAAGCTATTAATTTCAATAATGTAGTAGACTGCGTGCATACCTACATTTCCCAAATGTAGGTAGTGAATATACGCCAGCTTCAGGTAATTTCTTTTTAGTAAATTTGAAGTTTCAGAGAATATTCTGCATTTACTGAGGCAATAGAGAGATTCCAAGAGATTTTATCATATTTTTAGTGAGGTAAAAGCAGAAAGTTCATTAGCTTAGTACCTAAATGCTGCATCAGCAATTTACTGACACTCCTTAGTATACTCATGCTTTAGTGAAAAAAATATTAATCTTTAACCATAGAATCACATTTAAACTCTCTAGGAACTAGAATTATTCAGAAAGATTGCTCTTTGCCAGAATTATTTTCCAGCTAGTCTCTCAAATATATTTAAACCAAACATCATTACCAATAGTTGTAATGCAGAGACTGTCAAGATCCCAAGTTTCTAAAAACCCCATGTCCCCTTAGATGTGTACATAATTAATTGGCCTGATTTTCCAAAATTACTTAATGGTTTCCTTGATTTCTGCTAAACATCAATAAATGCAAGCATATTTCACTGGAAGACACAAATTACTCAGCTTTTTTTTTTTTTTTTCCTCAAAACCACATAAACAATTGAGGAAAACATTCCTGTCTGGAAATGCCTTGAGCTGCACTCCCTGAGATACTGACTCTCAAAATGGGAAGTTATACACCCAAGATAAAGGAGCGTGTAGCACACAGTGAGGGGGAACATCAAAGTACACCAGGTGGGTTTTTACCTTCGCCTTGCGGAAATGGTAGACCACCAGCATGCTGATGAAATCCAGCAGCATACAGAGCGTTTGGAAGGAGATGATAGCCAGTCGTAAATACTTGTCCTCCTGTGCATAGCAGGGAGTATCATCTGTGCAGAAAGAACATCCTTCTCTGCAGGGCAGGCAGGTGTAGACTTCCTCTGACAATTCACCACCAGAAAAGCGATTTTCTGCATCTTTTCCTGAAAGCACCAGAAGAGCGAGGGAAGACACCTTTAGTTCTATGCGATGGGGAGTTCATCACCAGTCCTCTGCTGCGCTTCCTTTCCCTCCCATTCTCTCTCAATAGGTCACAAAATAGCTTGGCCAGTGCTGCTTTTCTCACTGAACCATCCTTTGCAACATTCAGAAAACGCAGACCAATGAGGGAAAGTGAGCTTAATAAATATCAAATGCTTTCCTGTTATATTTAAAGTGGGCTAAATCTGCACGGGAAATTCTATGAAGAAGAATTTTGAAGGGGGGGAAAAAATTATATTAAATATTTGGGAATAACGAAGGGATTTTACACAGACAGATGAAGGGCAGACCCATTAACTACCTAATGTTCTTAATACAAGCTCTGATCCTATTTCAGATTGCTCTTCCATTTTATAAAAACGTTATCTAGTGAATTAATGAGCTTCAAATTAGATTAAATCCTTCTTAATTAACATTTGTTCAACAGGCTGTTGCACGATTGCACTACTCTGCCTCCAAAGCAAAACCAGTGCACTTAGACTAAGTATAGTTTTCCATTGTTCACACAACCACACCAGGAAGAAAACCTACTGGAAAGTTAATATTTTGTCTAGGAAAATCAATGACTCTTGAACTGACATCTCATCCATCAATGTGAACCCCTCAAGAGTGCACACAGTAGGATTCCTAGTTTTTCTGATCCATGACACTTGCCCATAAACCCCTGCAAGGCTGCTTACCCTACAGGCCGTGAATAGAGTTAAAAGGTGAAAGAGAAAGGGGGAAAAAATGAATATTGTTAAATAAAAGGAAAAAACTAATTTGTTGAAAACGATTTTTATAGGCAAGGCAGCCTTAAGAGCTCACAGAAACAGCAGAATGTGGCTGAAGCCAAATCAATGGTGTGTTATAATGTGTGATAACTCCTCTCACTTCTCACAATTATAGAGAATTGCTTCAATTTCTTTGATCAAAATTCTCCTTCTCTGTCAGTGAAAGTAATAAATCATGCTTTGCTGAGTCCTCCAAGAGACAACCTATTCCACCCATGCAGCACATACACGTAGGCTTATGCAACCCTCTTCAGACTTTTAGCTTGAAACAATTGAAGCAGAAGGTTATCTACAAGGGTAATTACTTCTTGCTTTCTCAAATCTATGTCTGAATGTGCGTGAGCACACATCTGCTGCCAGGCAAAGCCTGGGAAAGGGACAGAGGCCATGTCCTCAGTGTAGGATGCTTTGCTCCCACAGCCCAGAGTGAGTAGAGAACAGGGTATTTCTCATGCAGATCGTGAATTTCTCCTTGGAGTTTTATTCTAAACTAAGATATTGGAAACCTGAATATAGCAGTGTAGTGCTGACTCATGTTAGAAGTCAGATTTTTAGATACAAGGAGTCAGCAAGAAGAGCTCTTGTGCTTTTTTGACCCAGACTGTGTGAGGCAGGAACGGAAATCTTGGAAAATAATCATGCTTGGGCATACCAAGCAGATGGAGAACCTCTAAGGAACATTAACGTCAAAGATATTCCAGGACTGGAACTTCTCTTCAGAGTACACATCCATGGACCTCAGCCCATTATCATTCCAAGAGCTTTAACAGAAACCACCTTCTCCAAATCTAATATCAGATCCCTGCTTTCTTAACTACAGCTACAGTAACAGACCAACACTGTCCTCTTCCTGAGACAGAAGTCACAGTCTCCCACCTCCCATCTCCATATCCAAAGCAAGAGTGAATTCCCTACTGTCCAAGTTGTCCACTTCATTTCCTCAACATTTTAGCTCATGTCAGCCTGCTTTTCCATTACATATCTGTTCCTTTATCATTTCTATAGTTGTTCTTCATTTAGCACATCTCTTTAAAACCTCAGATTTCTGAGCCCCATAAGCCACTCATCAGTATATTTTTACTGCGTCAACTAAAAAAATGATTTGCAGTACAAAAACTTACACACAGAAAAAAAATACAATTCAAGACCCACAGTTACGAGACTACTTGTCACAAATATACAAATATGGCTGGACGATTTAGCATGATCCTAAACTTGATGCACTTACTTTACTTCTTTCAACCTTGAAAGTCATTGCAAATACACCATATTCCATTTTATCAAGCAGTTTCTTATCTCAATCATGTGTGGGAGTGTCTTCATGTGGATGATCATCACATACCACAGGATAACAGTTAAATAAACAGCTGCACATTGAAGTAAATATCCCACGGATTTGACTTCATAACGCAACAGCAAGCTTTTTTTTAGATGTGTCTGGTGTCATGTCTAGAGACTGGGATGGGCTGCACAGGGAGGTGATAAAGTCAGCATCCCTGAAGGAGCTTAAGGAAAGACTGGACGCGGCACTCAGTGCCATACCTAGTCTACAGCAGTGCTTGGTCATGGTGTGGTCTTTTCCAATCTATTTCTTCTGTGATACTGTCTATTGGACACAAAGGAAGATCACTGCTGCACATCTTCTGCACTGTCTGCACTGCCGGCCAGGACTGATTTTTCTGTGAATATCTTCTGACTATCAGTAGGAGATGGAGTTGTCTGAGGAACAACTCGATGTGGCACTCAGTGCTCTGGTCTGGTTAAAAACGTGGGGGTTGCTCACACGTTGGACTTTGTGATCTTAGACTTGTGATCTTTTCCAACCTACTGGATTCCATAATCCTGTGTGATTCTTCCATATAGCTAGTAAAAGAAAGATCAAAAAAACTCGATCTACATGAAATTTTCCACAACGCAATGAGGAACAATTAACAATTCCCTGTTTTCTTTCCCTTCGTGACGTTAAGAGAGAACTTTTTTCAGACCCTCTAAAATAAATTATTGGGGAAGACCTTTTCATTACATATACCACTGACATGGATCTTGTCCACCCTCACCCTTGCCCTGACTATATGTCTCAGGGCACAGCTGCTCAATGCATAGTTGAATATTTCTACCCTTTTTGTCTGGTCTTGTCCCCTCACCGAAGTCAATATAACATCAAGATACAGTCCAAGCCAAGCCTGGGGTGCCTCTAACAGAACTGCTAGATGTTTCATTGTGCCTTTTCTGCCTCAGTTCTCTAGGATTACATGCCTCTCACAGTGAATAAAAAGAGTTTTCCCTCTCCAAAAGATGGCAAAAGATTCTAGACACTGGTAAGGTAGATGGACAAGAAGTCATTTCTGCTCTGTGTAAGGCAGAAGCAGTTTCAGCACTGTTGCAAATAAGATGGAAGCAAACATTGTGCTGCAGGAGTTAAAACTGAAAATGAGGAAAGTGTAGAAAAAGAAAAGAACAGAAATAAAATGTAACCAAAAAAAAGTATTAAAAGGAAGGAGAAAAGAAAAAAGCAAAGTAGGTGGAAAGTAGGAATAGGGACACAAACTAATAAGAAGCATAATAAAATAAACCAAAAAAGCTTAAATGTTTCAGCTGTTTCAACTGTACCATATTTTTTTCCTAGCTCTTCTCTCTTCTATCCCAGTCTTACTTTTCTGTCTGATCGGCCCATCTGTTTTTGAAATGTTCTCCTGAGGGTAACTCTTCATCAGCTTTGGTTCTCCTAAGGACACTCTGCCACGCAAGGGATGCCTCAGCAGCTGCAACATTACCAGCTGAGATCTTCCTGCAAAGTAAGAATGGCACCACAGACTGCTGAGAGCCAGGGCAGGGACTGCTTTGTCCCAAATCAAATCATCCTGCACTCCAGTCAGAACTCAGCACATGAACACAGGGAGCACAGTGCATGCTGAGCACCGAGCAGAACAAAAGACTGGATCTACTCCTCTTCTATAGTAGAATAAATGAGAAACACTCCAGTTGCATCGGCGATGTTGCAGTAACTTGGTGAGAAGGTAACCGGACCTCTTGGCACCAAAACCTGGTCATCAGCCATGGCCATAAGCCTCACCCCAGAAAAGAATCACTGAAGCCAGTGACAACCTTCATATGTGCAAAATCTGCACGTGTGGGTTCTGTTGAAGAACCAAAGCCAAAGGGCAGGTATAAAAAAAAGAGAATTCCTGTTGAACTGGAAATCCCTCTTTGAAACTTCTATGTGATCATGACAGTGTTAGAGACAGCAAAGTCCCATATTCAGACAAAAGAGCCACTTCTGGTGCCAGCAGGGCAGGTTCCACATGCAAACAGCACGAGATGAGAATTTCTGCAGTATACGGATGATGTATCACTAAAGAGCAAACTTCAGGACTGAACAAAGCACTGTTGTTCTGCTAAGGATTTTTCAATGCAAACCTGATTACCCCATGAGGCAGAGAACAGAAGTGCTTTGGAGAAGAGTGTTACAGGAATGCTAAAATATAAGTAATCATCAGTTAGTCTATTCTACCTATACTAATAATGCTACATAAAAATGAGCTATTAGGAGAAAGTGCATAACCATGTACTCAAGCACTTACAGGTTAATACACCCTGTGTACATTAAACGACTTTTTTTTCTAAAGTCAATTTCCCACTGCAAAAGACACCCTGGAAGTATGGTAATAACTTTGTCCCCTTCTACTGCTCAAGGTCCTCATTAATACATGCAGAAAAAATATAAAGGTTTTTACATATTTTGGCACCGTCAGTTCTGAAGAACGAACACAGACTTGGGAGGGAAATGCCCTCCTACCTGGCTTCTTATTCAGTAGGAGAACAGCCTGAACTCCAGCTGTACCCCTGTACCACACACTCTTTGGGAACCTGCAACATGAGCAGCCTCCCTGGCAGCAGCAACACCATGCAGCTTTAAGACAGAAAAGCAATGGATTTGCAGAATCTTTCCTACACAGGACACTGTTTATGTCATGTTGCAGGTTCCCACACAGCCTACCAGTAAACCCTGCAGAGTGTCCAACATTTCTGCAAAGCAGTATTACACAGTTATCTTTCAGACTCAAACCAAAACATTAATCTGGGCCAAAAGCAGAACCTTTCCCCCACTCAAAAGCGGGACATTTCAGATACAACGTACAACTGCAGTTATCCATATTTTGCTGTGGCACAGAATCCCAGCATCACTGAGAAATGCTCCCATTTCAAGACACAACAGAATCCAATTTTTCAATTAAGTACAAAGCTGGTAATTTCTTTCTATCTCCTTTTTCATATCTTGAGACCTGCAAATCTTTTTTGCCTCTTTATTTTCATCCACTAGGAATACTTTCTAAATTATTAACATTCCTATTCAGTTTCATTTCTTTTATCATCAGACTTCACCAACCTAGCTCCACAAAGAGATCTCCAGGTCAGACAGCTTCTGTCAAAACTGCCTGCAGAATTCATGTCTAGAATTCCTATGTTAACATCATTTTGATCCACCAAATACATACTACAGCCATTTTAGCCATGTCATTTTTTCCTCTTTTCTTTTTACAGAACGCAGCTGCGTGACAGGGCCAAGTTTCCTTTGAACCACAGGCTTTTCTCATTACTTTAGTCATTTCCAGTCTCACTCTTCACTTTTTGAAATCATCTATACAACTTGGCAGATGGAGCTGCATCTGGATGAATTTAAAAAGTTCTTCATTACTGTTTTAAAACTCAGGTTACCTCACAGCAACAAAGGCTCAAATCAAATGGGCTCCCTATATCCTACAATATCAGCATTTACAAACTTCCTTGAGACAAATTTCACTTTATTAAGAGCTAAATAACCATTTTAAGGCTCTTCATTCTATAGCAAATGGAGAAAAGATGGAGCTATTGCTTTCTCCATCTAAAGACAAATTACCCTCCAGGGAGCCATGCTCTTGATGCTGACTGCAGTTGAAACCTAGGTGACTAATACGTACCAAGCATTTCTATTTTGCACGACCAATGTGAAATAAAGTTAATGTCGTCCCTAATGGTCAATGTTGTTATGATCTCTAACGACATTTTTTGTGTGTGTTCTATGGCATTTGGTATGAAGCTTTCTTTATATGCTCTCTCAAGGAATTAAATCCTAACTCCACCAGAACTCAGTGCACTTCAGGAAGAACCAAACATCCTCCTTACTCTAGCAACAGATTCACGCAGCGCGGAGAAATAGCACTATCACAAGGCTGCCTTCTGCAGCACTTTACAATACCAAAAGACAAGGGAAACACTCAGCAGAGAAACTGTTGAACAAACTGTGCTATTTATTCTACAAATATGTACAGGAGATATTATATCCCCATATATANATTCGAGGTATTTCTCTTGGGGAATAGAAACAGCTGTTTTCACACAAGGCAGGAGATAATACATGCAGTCCTGGACCAAGCTTGGTGAAAGTCACTCCCTGCCCTTCCCTGGATATCTCACACAAACTGATCCCACAGCAAGAGCTGATGACATGAACCTCTGGCTAAAGGATGGTGCAAAGAAGCTGGGCATGAGGATGAACCTGAAAGCAGGTGCCAGAGAAGGATGCCCTGTTACACCTCCAGCAGCAACTTTGCACCTGTGACTGCAGCCTGAGCTCCACCAGTACAACAGCAACAATCCCAGCACAAAATCCATACAGAGATTTGGTCACTTGATGACTGTAACAGACATCAGCTTTGGGCATGCAGGTTATCTGTTTTCCCTGATGAGCATCAACCAAGTTCTGTTTCCACTGTTGTGGGAAATTCAGTCTAAGAACCATACAATGTGTGTCCTGGGCATTTGTAGGATTTATGTTATCCATACATCCAGCCAAACAGACTCCCAGGTCTGAACCATCTCTATTATCTCATTAGCACATATTAGAACTTGGATGCTCCTTTGAATTCTCCTTCGCAAATGAAGTAAAATGGAAACAATTAAAGCCCGCACAAAGCCAGAGGCTAGGGTACTCTCATTTCCTCTGGCTAAAAAGAAAATGAGTAGATTAATTTCCAGAATACTTGTGCATGAGCACAGATGCCAGAAATCTCTATTTCCCCTTAGCAAGGCTTCTTTTCATGTTTTTTAATTTATTTACAAATCAAATATTCTTCAAGTGGATATGTTTTACAGGATCCTCAAGAGAATCGTGAATGACAAACCAAAGGGCTAGAACTCCTTAAGTGATTATATAATCCGAGAGTTGCAAACCACGGGGATTTTACTGTATAACCCTGACGAGCATAAAAAGCAGCCCTGCATTATTAATGCTACCTCTGTTTTTCTTTTTTTTTTTTTAACTCAAGCAAAGGCACTTACTCTGAAAGCTGTTCACTGAGAAGATATTGGGATGATAGAATCCAGCCTTGCAAATACATTTGTAGGCTCCAAGCACAAATCCAAGGCCTTTAATTGGCATGCACTGTGAGAGAGGAAAAAAAAAAGAAAAGTCATGCAGATGATCACACAACTGTATACTCAGATGTACAGTCAAGCATAAAAACATTACAAGATACTCTGCACAGACTTCTAAGAACAAATAGGCACCCCTTCCAGACTGACAGCATTTTCTCAGCAGCTTTTCCCATAGTCATATATCACTCCAGTTTTTTTTGCCTTGCTGTTCATCTCCAGCAAACAGCAAAAACAGCTATAATCAAGTCTGTCCCACTGATAAACTGACCAAGTGACAAATTTGACTCTTGCACATTTGATCTAGGCAGGACATTGGACAGCTGGGTGTTTTGTCCTGAAGGGTTTCCAGCACTTTTCCCCAGCACAGCAAGTGGGTTTCAGGCAGCTGGAGCTCACACTATGTGAGGAAGAGCACGACAGCCAAGCCCCGACCTTCTGCTGGCAGCACATGCCAGTACCCCCACAGCAACAGCAACAGCCCAGCTAAGAGGAAGACAACTACTTGTTAGAGAAAATGACTGCAGACATAAATCTGACCTGATGGAAAGACAAAAAACGTAAGCCTACAGGAGACCCATACTTTTAAAATACCTTATAATTTTTTTGAGGTAGCAATATGTGAATCAAGTTGTGCTTAAGCTTAGCTTCTCTCTTGCTTTGTTTTGACGTCCGGTCAGCCACAGCAAATTTATTATCATGACAGAACATTACTGTCAGATCATTTCTGTATATCAAATGGACTTTGTCTAGTACAGAGGGAAGAAACAGTCCAGCAACATAAAGGTAGAAACACTTGTAAAATGATGATTCCAAGTACAGTTTATTTCACTTCATCAGGTGAAAGTAGACTGCTAGAGTAGATGCGTTTCCTATGAGTATAGGTGTACCCATTGAATGATTTAACTAAAACAGCCTCTGTCCTCTCACCTCCATATTTTTCACTCGTTTGTGACTGTCTGTGACTTTAGGATATGCTTCAGTATCTAACTGCCTATGTCTGGGAGGAAGATGCAGAGGGCAGGGTTCAGTAAAAAATACTTGAGCATAAAAAAATCAAATGTACACCAAGAGAGGACAGTCTGCACTGTAAACACTCTAGAAAAACTCAGGAAAACAAAAAAGCTAAGAGTTTCTTATAATCTCAAATTTCAGCTTTGTGACATAACTTTGCCTGATGTTAGGGAAGCCACTTTGTTTTTCTTTGCCTCAGTTCCCCTGACAGCATCATCTCTTCTTGCACCCTTTGCCAATGTGCAGGCAGTGCAGGCCAGCGGGTGCTATTGGAAAATAATTGGTATGCAAGTACCCTGAAAATTCATTAAGCCTTTATAATTCATGAAGTCTTCATAAGCATGAAAGAAGGGGAAAAAAAGGAAAGAGAAGGCCCAAAACTTTTTTTTCCCCCAACACTTTATCTTCACCCTGCAGAAATATGACTGTTGACAGGGTGGAGGACAGGACAAATTGAAATGTGATGAGTGTGTGCAAGTCCAGTGACAGGCAAACCTCTTTAACCAAGCACAGAAAGGTAGTTGAAGTAGTTAAAAGGCTGTTTCAGGGAAAATTCTCTTCTGCGTTCTGGCTTCTTGGTTTGTAGAATGAAGGTACATGAGGCTGTAGAGACTGCATTTTCTTTGTGAAGAAAAGGAAGAAAAGAAGTAGCTCCTACTGTATTATGTGAATGCTGCAGCACCCCAAGTTCTGTATTTATAATCCTTTGCCACTGAACAAATTTATAGAATCACAGAATTCCTCATATCAACTGTGATGCAAGTTCATGAATCTCTTCTACGTTAAAAAAAATGCTTTACTGATCAATCTTTCACAAACACTCAATATTCACACCAAAAACCTGTAACTTTTATTGTATTGTCAGTGACCACTCTGGAACTTGAAAATGGACAAAATACTTCAAATGCTGTTATCTTTCTTCGGTCTAGGACATCATCCTTCTTTTCAGAATTTGGCAGCTGTAATACAGCTTAAAAACCATCAGTCAAATTGTTTCCTGCAGTCCACACGATCCCAGGCAAAGGTGTAACAGGGATCAGAATATCATGTTGACAGGTGGGATGGAGAGAAGGAGAGAAAGCCTAGGTCCCTCTAGATGCAATTACAAACTCTGAAATTCCACTGTGCTCAACACTGCATGGAAACAGAACTATTTACAGCCTAACTTTTTAAAAGAAATTGCAGCACCTAGGCAGGAACAAACACTAAATATTGTGAGGCCAAAAATGGGAAAAATACTTATTCTGGAAAGAAAAAAATTCACTCCTTTTACAAAAGATTTACAATATATTTAACAGATAATATTTTATTAACCAGTGGTGACAAATACTATGGTGAAGAAGATAATAAATAAACTGTTCTCTGCTGTTAACAAAGTCCAGATTTGTTTGTGTTGGAACCCAGGGGGTTCCTATGATGCCTTTGGCCGACCCAAAACCTGGTCAGGAGGCTTTTCAGCCTTGCCAGAGGTGTCAGAGACCCTGGAATGATACTAAAAATACCTGTAACTCTGATTCTAACCCATGGAACAGGTTGTCAGCTTTGTATGAGGAATTTCAGGTCACAAAAACTTAGATAGTAAAATAGTAGTAGTTATAAGTAAAAAGAAGGTAATTTGAATGTATGTACANTATGTTTATTTACAGGTAAAGGCTTTTCCTGGCTGGCTGCAGGTGAATCTGCACAACACATAGCAGACACAAGCAAGCAGCTTTTGTCCTTGCCCTGACAAGTGGCACCTGCTTCCAGTGGCCCCAGTGGCAGACTCTGAGCCCAAGCCTTGCAAAGCTGTACTAGCTCAGCCCTCAGAATCGGCCATGGGCTTCAGACCTTCAGGAGCACAGGAGCTGAGTGACGCACAACAGGCTCTGTAGACACAGCCAGTAAAATATTAATCTGCTGCTTAAGATTTGATCCATACAGAACTTAGCATTGAATAAAAGCAGATGTGTGAAAAATGTCTGCTTCCACATAAGCAAAAAAAAAAAAAAAAAAAAAGGAAGAAAAAACACACCCGGGTTTA
>VXBU01003983.1:512486-588479 GCA_013400315.1 Bombycilla garrulus
AAAAAAAAAAAAAAAAAAAAGGAAGCATAAAACCAACCTGGTTTCAAATTTCATCATAAACATGAAAGCGCAGCTCTGGGAATAAAGCCACCATATTCCTGAATATTTTTGCCTCATCAGTAGTCATCAGCTATTAAAAAATCATATTTTAATCAATTCATAAGAGCAGCCACTTCAGGTTGGATCAGAAGCTCCATTTAGGTTTGTATCACACCTCCTATGAGCCAGCAAGCAGTGGCTGCTATTGAGTGATCCTTCACCAATATGTCCTTCAGGACACCACACTCCTAAATGGAATTTGTATTGCTTTAACTTCCAGTTCTTATAGATGGCTTGGTTACAATTAAGATCAAGATCAGCTTTATCATCATGTTTGCTAAAAAGAGAGTAATAGGTGTCTGTAGAATTCGCAGAGCACATTTATTCCACCTGTCTGTTCCTTGTTATTATATTTTTAGCTTTACAGTATTAGTATAATGCAATGACTCCCAAGCTTTTTAAAGTAAGCTTTAAATCATATGTTCAGCTCAAAAAAACCTCAGATATTCCATGAATATCTATCTTGAGATTATTTATAAACAAACAGCTCTTGAATCAACACAATATTCTAACACATCTAAACCAGTTTTTTAAATGTCTGTATTGGTTTAATTTTATGCTACTCCTTGTAAAGGACAAAGTTGGTAAAATCTGATGCAATAAAGATGATCTCTGTTGGAAAGAAAATAAACCTTTCAAATAGCCTGTGCAATTGCTTTGAAAGTCTGAGCCAAATCTTCTGGCACAAGAGAGACAAAGCCCTTCATCAGATGAGATTAGCCAGAAACCAAGTGACAAAGTATACAGCAGACACACAAAGCAGGTGAGACATCCAGAAGGGGAGAACAGGGCAGAAACAAACAATTAGTTTAAGAGAAAGCTTGTGGCATCATGTCCCACATGTAATTTAGAAACTCAGATTAAGGACTAAACAAATCCATACTGTGGCACTCTGGAGAAGAGGGGGCAAACAGTAATTTTACAATTTAAGAGAAAAAAAAAAAAAAAAAAAAAAGAAAAAAAAAAAAAGACTAAAAATACAGCCAGCCTTGAGTTGGGTACTTCAAGTTTTTCAAAGAGGAGCTTTCAAAATCTGTATTTCCACATGCATACAGCAATGAGAATGTCTCCCTTCTCTAAAGTCAACTCCTTGTTCAAAGGACGTAGTAAGAGCAATGTCATGATACATAAAGCTTAACAAAGATAATACAAATAAGCCCATGTTTCCTTGCTCTGGTTAGGGGCAGCACGTAAGGATTTTCTAGAAAATGCAATGTGCAGTAAATTTGTACCTGGCAAACATTATCAGCTGGAGCAGGTTGCTGTCCTGCAAAACCCCAGGAAAATTTTTCTGACACTGCTTACCATTCAGGTCAAGCACACTCACTCATAAAAAAAATAAAAAAATATAGAGCAGAATAGCAATCAAAACACCAAAACAAACAAACCCTCCCACAACAACAAAAATAATAATTTTAAGAAAGGACAAAAGCCAAAGTCTGCCTAAGTCAGTGACAGCTCTGTCATTGAAAAGGCTTTGCCCATTGTCTTTTTTCACTCCATTTACCCTTCAAGACAAGAGTGTTGTGTTACATTGTGTTTGCAGCCTCACAAGCAAGCAGTGAGCACATCCACGCATTCAAGAACCTTGTGCATCACCTGAAGGCCCTGCTTGCCTCCAGAGAGCTTGGGAGGCAGCCAGCTTGCCAACCACACCACTCATTACATTTTCTTTTCAAACACAACATTTTGGTTCAAAGAGACAGGACAGGGTTGGCCACTCTATACTTTTGCTGCAGGGTTACTTAGCCCCTGTAGCTCTTCTCCTCCTTTCTTAATGCATTGGTGGAGTTAATTACTTTTTATATTCAAGTTAAAAATGTGTTTTCCAGCAACAAGAGATTTAGAATAACATGGAGTTGTTTAAATCTGAATCGGTCAAAGCACAGCAACAGCTGATCTTATTCAGCTTAGAGCAAAGGTAGTTGTCAGAACAATATTTGTCTTTATAGCTTGATGCTTTGTTAAAAATTCTTCAGTGCTTTTTAATTTGACTTTTCATTATTCTGATTTTGTTAAGCATAAGATGAGAATAAATAGTGATGGAAGGAGTCTCAGCTCATTCACACAAATAATAAGTGACATGAGCAGAAAAGTTAACGTCATTCACTAAATGTACAGGACTGTGGAGTCTTTAACATCTAATTAACCTCTTTCGAAATATGTCCCAGTTTGGTGATCAGGCTGTATGTCTGAGGACACATAGGATTGACTCTCTTGTGGTTCTCCTCTTCTCCACTTCGATTATCATGATGTTATCAGCCCATTGGTGGGCAAATACTACAAATATGCAAGCCCTAGTGAAAGAAAATAATGGTGGAAGTGGAGCATTCTGCAAAGAAATTAAGAGAGGAGATCAGAAATATCATAGTACCTTCTTGGAAGATGATGAAAGGGGAATAAGTTTAATTGAGCAGTGTTTGAAAGCAAGGGCCATGGTGGGGGCTAAGGAGCAGAAAAACCATCAACAGCTGTTGTCATGCACATGGAGAACCCATGGTCAGCTTACAAACTGAGCTCCCACAGTCAGGATCCTTTACAGACAGATCAAAGTACAGTGACAGCAATTTGCAGAGGATGGGCAGCTTGGACACTCACAGGTTCTCAGCAATGATATTTTTTAAGACATACTCATTACTGCTGAAAGTACCTGTGCAATCTACAATCAGACTACTTTAGAAATAAAAATCTCTTTACTTGTTAGTCTAGAATTGACATTGATAATCTGAAAATCATTTTAGAACACATCAAATTTCACTTCTGGTTAACACACCAAACAATAAAATTACAATGTCTCCTCTCCTAGAAAACTGCACTGCAATTAGAGAGGAACCTGTTAACAGACACCAAAGGGACTGAGAATTTTACAGCCATTAAATAAAGCAGTGTAATTAATCTGAAGACACTTTCTCAGGGCCAGATATCCTTGGCTTTGAAGATGAGTTAAGACATTTTTCACCATTAGCACACGTTAAACTTCATTTAGAGGAAAGTTCAGTTCACTTCCTCAGCGTCTTAACTAACAGAGTTCTCTTCATATTATCTCTCTTGCCCTTTCTTCCTATCACTAGGGTAACTGCAGGCTCCACACATGGGCAATACTGGAAATAGCAAACATTATCTGCAGAAGACCTTCCGGAAGTTGTCAAGTAATAAGCCAAAGCACACAGAAGTCTTTTACCTCTCTGGTTCTGCCAGCTACTTTTGTATTTGTCTGTAGCTTGGCAGCAACTGTAGCAAAGTTTGCCTGGAAGATGAGCCACACAGTGAGACAGGGGATTAAGAAGGCTTGCCAAAATCTGCAAGAATGTGAGTCATTTCCGAAATCATTTGGGGAGGGGGGCAGGGAGGAAACCTATGTCTATTTCTGCTCCCTATAAAAGATGCAGTGTTTTAAGAGATGCAGAAACCCCTAACTTGGTATTACTTATCGATGTCAATTTTTTAACTAAATATTCAGTTGGCCCATCTCTGCCAATAAATGCAATTAGTGGCCCTATGACAATGCAAACTAGTTCCACTCTAAATCCATTTTGCACATTTAAAAACTTTATTAAAAATATTAATTTACAATACTAAAAACAGATTTTTACATTTTCTTCTAAAAGCCAATAGGAAATACTAGAACAGCCAATCCAACCCAGCAACTCATCAAGACAATTGTGGTGCTTAAGCAGAGAAAATTTATTCAGAATAGGAAAGAGTAACAGGGGGAGGGGGTGCATAGGAATTGCATAGCTCCTCTTACAGAAGGGCACAGCCAAACATGCAGGAGACTGCACCATTCTTTGGAAGGAGTCTGACTGTTGAAGTGCTTCCAGCATGGACAGCCTGCTGGCCGTGCTAGCAGGAAAGGGAAAAAATTTCCTATGGTTCATCCAAAAGCTAACAAATAGCAGCTATAATCAGTAGGTAATTGAGGCACATAATTCAAAAAGGGGAATAAAATGGTGGAAAACAGTACATGATATTTTAATAAGCTAACGTGACAGCATAACATCCCCATAGACAAACCCAGGAAGTGTGGACTGCAAGAGCAGACAGTGAGGTGGATTAAGAACGGGCAGAATGCCAGATCCCAGAGGGTGATAATCAATGGCACAGGGTGTAGCTGGAAGCCTGTCATTAGTGGGGTCCCCAGGGTTGAATACCAGGCCCAGTATTGTTCAACCTATCAATAAATGGCTTGGATGAAGAAGCAGAGGCCTCCTCAGCAAGTTCACTGTCAGCACAAAGCCGGGAGGAGTGGCAGATACCCCAGAGGCTGTGCAGCCCTTCAGAGGGACCTTGGAGAGATGGGCAGAGAGGAACTGCCTGAAATTCAACAAGGGCAAGCCCTCAAGAATCATCTAGACACAATCCTGTGCAATGTTCTCTAGAATAACCTGGCTTGAGCAGGGAGTTTGGACCAGGTAACTCACCGTGATCCCTTCCAACCTGACCCATTCTGTGATAAGAAAATATATTAGGAAACCAGGCTATAATAATCTGATGTTCCTGTTCCATGATATTCAGCCCATTTTTAAGACTCAGCCTATTTTTCTAGAGGTTTTGACTACTCAAGACTGCCAGGAGTCTTGAGTTGAGTCCAACTGGGTGAAGTTGAATAAGTTATGTTCCTAGTTACATAATTAATTCTTACTGAAATTCTACTTGAGGATTTTGTGTGAAACCTTGTTGAGAAAACAGCTATATAAAGACTCAAATTTTAATATATTTCATCAATTTTACAGCATTCTTTCCCTTTTATAATAATGTCACATTAGACAGAATTAGAAGGAGAATGCTCACCTCTAGCACTTGAATGATGACACAGCATTTTCTACTACACAACAGAGTCTGACATAGTTAATTGCATGAGTCTTTCTGTCTATTAGCTGGTCATTGGTAAAACTAAACTCTCCGCTATATTCTGTCCATCAGCAGCATGCATTTTAAAACCATATTTTTTTTAATTTGAGAAGACTGCCAAATCCTGCAGCACAGTGCTCAGTCTGTCCACAACCTGATCAACAGCCTTTCATTAATTTTGCTTCATTATGGACTGTAGCCTCTACAGTTGGACAATGTGTCAACTCATCAGGAAAGTTAATCTTACAAGATACTATGAGAATACAGGTTTTCTACTTGTCAAGCATATTTCCATGTTCAGGCACAAGTCTCCCATCCTCAGGGTTGGAATATCCCTCAGAATTAAAGTTCAGAGCACAGGTGCTGGGTTTAACCACAACCAGAGCTCTGCTAAATTAAAGATTCTCCTTGATTGGTTTCAATCCCACAGTGAGAAGAAGCAACATATTGTTGCTGTCAGAAAAAGATCCTCTCCAAATCCCACTACTTGACAGCAACAGCTTCACACTGATCTCCACAGCCTGGAGCTGCACACTCACTCATTATGAGGCATGAGTCCCACAGAGGGGCTGCATGTCCCACTAGCACCATGAAAACAGAGCAACCAGCATTTGCCAGCTATTTGATAGCACATTCCACCTCTTCTTCCTCACTAGCCAAGCACAAGAGTTTTTAAAAATGCTTTGGGCAAGACAGTTAAACTTTGGGGCAACAAACCAGAAACAAAATGTTATAACAACCTAATAGGAAACAGCAGTACACTTGATAAATTAATACCTGTCTAATTGCTTACTGCTTCTCATCCAGGACACCTCAGAGATCAGCCAGGAAAGTGAATTCCTGCTGTTTGCTCTGAACACTTGCTTTTTTCCCTGCAACTTTATTAGATTTGATGAAAAATGCCCTAATTTTGAGTAACTGTTCCATAGGCAAGTCCTCACTTCTAGGTCTAAGGCTAGCAAGGGGTGGTGATCAAGCCCCATATATGAAGCCATCATATTCTAGACAGACACCTTGAAAATACTTGCTCTATTCTTCTGCTTCACTTATTTTTAATCTAGATTGTTTGGGTGTTTTTTTTTCAAAGCCAATGTAGCCTTGATGACTCATATCTCACTCCTCCATTGCCTTCTGGAGCTGGAGGGTTTGGCCATGAATGTAAATTCCTTAGAAGTTTCATTCTCAATGGCTGTTTTTGATGTTTAATGATGTTTCTCTCTGCCCATCATTATTTTTCTTTCAGGTTTACACTTATTCCAACAAGGCTATTCCCATGCTCTGGTGATCACAAGACACTTCTCCCTGTTCTGCTCGACTGCCATTTCCTGCCCAAGCTGTGCTCCTCCTTCATGCAAGGGTACAACCTTCCTCCATTTAACATTAGGAAAGCCACACACTATAAAGCTGTTATCTGAAGGTCACAGTGTCACATGAGCTTTGAAACAGCCCTGTAAAGAGCATTAAGACTAAGAATAAAGGTTGTGTCCAGATGTCTATAGGAATGGAAATATTCCCTTGTCCTGTATCCAACAGGGAGTCCCTGTGTCACAGAGTCCTCTGGCACTCACAGGAATTCTAAGTGGATGTGTGCTGGAGCACATCACCTACAGCTTAACTGGTCCCAGAGCCCTGCAGGGGTTTTGGGACAGTGTTATGCCAGGGAATCCACAGAACAATCCAGACTCATTAAGTGTGCCAAGGTGGCTTAAAATCTTGCCAGCAGCCCTCCTCTGTTGTGAGATCTTTAAGCAGGACAGTTTTCTTCTTGTATAAACATGAATTACAGATTCCTGCACTTTGAGAGCTCCAACCACGAGAGCTTTCTTCTTGTATGAATTTATAGTTTAACTAATCTTTACCACAGAAGTGCAGCAACATCTAATCAATAGTCTGAGACGCATAACACAACACATTCCAAAATGATGATTAAGTTCAAATGTAAGCTGGAAGGATGAAATATACTTTTTTTTTTTCAAGTTTTTTCAGTACTGTGCTTTCCCTTGCTTCAGCAATGCCCTGTTTTTGAGCCAAGGTCCCAAAACTTGGGACAGATTGCCCAGTTCCAAAATGAGTTCCCTGCTAACTCAAACAGCAGATGGCCACACCACAGATATACACTATGATGTTCCGGCTTGCAGCACAAAGCTAAAGCAAAACATCTAAGACCCTGGAACCAGAAACTCTGGAATTTTGTATTCCTTCTCCTGGCAAGGTGACTACCAGTAACACTGTTTGAAACGCATGTGACTGCAAATTTAGAAGCCAGTTTCCTAGCAATCATTAAGAATGTCAGAACATTCAGCAAGTTTACTTGTGTTTTAATTATTTCTTCCCCAAGCACTTGCAAGTATACAGTGGCAGGAGAATAACACTAAAACATGGGAATAAAAGTGGCCTTCAGGCAGTACCATACCTATCACCCACTAATTCTCTTTAATGAACTTACATGAAAGCAGGGCTTAATGAATAACAAGTAACATGGTACATCATCTGAAGAGAAAGCAAGCCGGAGTTTTCTCTCTATTATTCAGCAGCTGCCAGGAGCTGGTTCACAAAGTATGATGGACTGGATTTTTTCTGACATCATTAAAATTAAAAGTGAAATTGTTTTCCATTATTAATTACAGAAATTTCCCTCATGTTTTCAGAGCTCTCAAAATGGTGAAACAGCATCTGGTAGCAGTGCATTGTACACATATGAACCTCAGTAGACAAACAGGATGCTTGGAAGAGTTTGCCTTAGACTGAACAAAATGTCAAGTTTACTTTCCATCTGACAGAGCAAACCCATTTTTATTGGAAGCCACTACAGAAATAGCACCAAAGACCTGCCAGCCTTAATGCCTCACAGGCGTTTGCACACAGGCACCCACCCTTGTTCTCTATCACTGCTTTTTAACTCTCATTTTGAAGTAACTTGAGGATGTGGCAATGGTTACCACTTCTATCCACTAGAAAAATTGTGGAGACCAGTGAAGACTGTTGGGACAAATCAAGGAGGAACCAAGTCATTTCTCACATCCATAGATTTTAGTTGGTAACATGTAGATGCTATAAAGTTCACAATGGAAGAGGAAACAACTTACAGGTCAAGAGAGAAAATTTTTGGTTACTAACTTCATTAAACTGCACTTTAAAGGCATCACATTTTGTTTCATAATTATAAATAAATAATACTCACAATTTCCAGGGTTCACAATTCCAGAGCAACAATATTATAGCACAGAGACTTGTAAAATTACCTTACTACCATGTTACTGCTTTCCCCTTTCTGTCCTTTTGTTTTGCATTCTGCAAAATGCAACACATCATTAAGGACATGGGACTCGTGACCCACTTCCCCAGAAAAGCCTCCCACCTCATCCCCCAGGAACAGCACAGACTCTCCATTTGCCTCACTCCAAATGACTCATATTTCAAACACTTATGAAGCAAGACTCAAGTCCAGGAACCAGCCCATTTAGACTGAAGAGCCTTTCCAGTTCAAATATATTGACAGTATTTTTTCCCAATCTTCTGAAAGTGTAAATAGGACACAAATTGGGTCTTCCAGATTTCTATCCTGAGACTTGAAAAATTACATAAATTTAAATTATTAAAACAAACAAAAACAAATACAAATCACCAGATAAATTGTATTAACATGTTTCTGCATGGTAAGCAAATCATAAACCAGCAAAGTTTGTAGACAAGAGTTTCTATGGAATTTTCTTGAGTCTGAGCAAACTGGCAAAAAGTATTGTTATTGCTTCACAGATTCCAGGAAGTTTCAGAATTCTATATGCTAAAGTTGTAATTCTATAATATAGTTAATACAATCCCCATAATATGATAACAATATCCAAAAGTTCAATCTTAGTCATCTTATTAAAGGATTGCATTCCATGTATTATAGAATTACAAAACTGCATGAATGGACCATTGCAGAAGCTGATGGTGAAATCCTACTCTCTCTCACATCAACCTTTCAGTGAGTCAGCTGCAGAATATGTAATGAAAACCCTAAAACCCAGAGGCAATGTTTTGAAAGCTCAAAAAATTCAGAAACATCAGAGGAAAAAGCAAAGTGTTCTCTATTGGCAGCATGAGAACCCTGCAGACCTGCAGAGCCTGCAAGCTTCCAGGTCAAGCTCAGAGGTTCTCAGTAAAGTTCAAAATGTTCAAAAGCTCACAGGCATGGTCACTCCAGGATAAATGCTTCCACAGACTGTCAGTGTGACCTACCTACTAACAATCCTTAGACACCTCTCACCAGGAAAATGTTTCCTTTGCTTATTTACAGGCTTCTCTCTCACTTACCTTGTGGATGATACATCTTTTCCTTATGTATGGACTTCCTCGGGGTGGGGGACTTTCTTTTTTCATCCCACTTGCAAATCCTCAAGACATCTCAAGATTAGGGATTTCATACAGCCTTGTACCAAAGAAGTGTTTTGGTGAAGTAGTATATATACCAGGCTGTTTAGTCAGCATCATACACAAAGGGAAATAGAGGGGGAAAAATAAAAGAGAAAAGAAAAAAAGTAGTAACTTGCTCACTCTTTTAAAGTATTCCTGTGGCATACAGAAAGACACCTGACAAGCTAAATTGTACTTGGGTTTTGCTATCTTTTGAGACAGTTATGCTGTTTATAATTACTCTGACTTGTAAAAAAAACCCCCAAACAGTTAATGTTGGTAGTGATGCTGGTACTGACAGAACAAGTTATAGACACTAAAATTAATTATATTCAAACTAAAGCAAATTTGGGAACTGTATTGGGAGGCACTCAGCATTTGTGTACTTTCAAATTACAATCCACCATTTTTTTGGGCTTGTGGTAGAGCAATCAGTTTTGTGAATACAAAGTTCCCTGTGTAAGGAGCAAAAGGAAAGAAGTGAGTGGGCAATTAAACACCCCCACCTAGAGAAAAGATCTCTCCAGCAGCAGTCAGGTGAGTGCCAGTGCCCCTCCAGCTGCCACCTGTGAGACAGGACAAGGGTGGGCCTGGAAATACTGCACCCATCAGACTTTGTGCCTGACAGTTTCCACAGCTACAAGACAGGTGATTTAACACAGAAACTACCCTCCCCTGCACTCTGCAGCACTTCACAAAACTTTACCCAGGTAGCCACACAAACTATTAGTATTCTTTAAAACTGTCTTTCTCCCTAGAAATGCCACCAGCTCCTCAGCCACATAACTAACTAACTAACTCCTATTATAAAACTCAAAAATAAATACCAGAGAGGGAAAAAAAATCTAACCTCATACTAATCTCTTAGCAATAAAAATAAATACTACTGCTAATTTACAATTATAAATATGAATTATATAAATCCACATGCTTGCCAACCATATTGTTAATATAAAAAAGGATCCCATCCAGTCTCTTCCTCTCTCATACTTCTTGTAATCTCTAAATCTTCCAGACACAGCCATTTATGCTTTGCTGCTGAACCCCAAACTAGAACTGAGGAAACATATTTGAAAGGGAAACCAGCTTTTAATGGCATATCAAAAGCAGCTGAAAATACATAGCAGTTCATTGAAAAGGACAATTCTTCAGGAAATTATTAGTGGCTATTTTCAGAATCACAATAATAAGCACAGAGCTGCACAGAACAAAAGACATATACAGTCTTTGTCACATGAAGTTTATTGTAACAGACACTTGAAAGACAAAATGAGAATGATCCAATTCTATACTCATTTGCCCTTATTTTAAATAAACCAAATTTCCAGTGACTCCAGTGCTTCCACTGAAATTACTAGTGAAATGGCTAGTGATGTTAGAACCAAACCCACTTTATCTCCTGCTTTTATACTTTAATTTATACGCAGTTTCTTGAATATAAATTCATTTGTTGAGACTATTAAGAAGTTATAAAACCTAAAAAATGAACATCACCTCAGCATTAAGTGCCACCTTTGACACCAGCTTCCAGCAGATTCCAGAAGGATGAGAAAGTAGGGCAGCCCTGCTACTATCGCCAATGGCAAGTAACACTCCTTAAGCGACACGACTTCCAGGTCCCTACCAAATTCCAGCTTTATCAATGAATACTTTCCTAAAACTGTTTCATGCCAAAATCTTCCATTTCAATCCACAGGTTGAGCAAGCCCCTCTCCTAGCTGTAAACTGCAAATTCACCTTGAGGTGCCAACCAATTGCCAAGTTTTATCATTGAAACAGCTGGATTTCAGTGTTAGCAGGTGGGAAAAAAAATCCTTGAGCTATTATTGAACTCAATAAAGTGGATTGTGGGTTCTTTGAGGGAGGAAGAGAGTTAGACAATTCTATGAGTGCTTTCCATGAAAATCAAAGATCCTTTGGAATATTTATTTATAGCACCACTTGAGATTACAGCAAAAGGTGGCTCAGAATACAAACACAGAATGGTTAAGGTTGGAAGGGGCCACTGGAAGCCTCTGGTCCAACCTCCCTGCTTAAGCAGGTTTCCCTAGACCACATTAATTGGGGCTGTGACCAAATGGCTCTTGAGTATCTCCAGTGAAGGAGTCTCCACACCCTCTCTGGGCAGTCTGTTCCAGTGCATGGTCATCACACAGCAAAGAAGTTCTTCTCATATTCAGGTTGAACTTCCTGCACATCAGCTTCTGGTTGTTGCGTTTTGTGCCATGCCTGACTCCCGTTTTATTAGACAACCAAAATAGATATTAAGTTGCAAAATCCTTTGCCTGAAAAAAGCAGCTACACCGGCACAACTGAGAGCCCAGAGGCACCTTTTCCCTGACAGCGTGTTAGATATTTTTTACACAGCAGTAACACTCACCTGAGCTGTGAGAACTTCCCATTTCAGTCATCACCCAGATCTCTCTACGGACAGCATTCTCTCCCTTTACTCTGTAAATCCGCTGTGCTTTTCATGCCCTAACTCATTTTTCATGAGAACTGCCTGCTGGACTGGAAATACCATCTGCCCCAAAGCACAGGTTGGGTTTGCCCTCTCCCCCTCCTGTCTGCAGCCTGTTTGCTGCCTTGGGAAGTTTCCCTAACTGCACAACCTGAAATTGTGACAGTTAAAACTCTCTCCTTCCCACTTCACACAGTCCTCTGTTCCACTTCTCAATTCATACACTTCTCAATTTATACAAAAACTGGAGGAAAGTCACTAAACACTTTTAGGCAACCACCCTGGAAATCATATTGCTTACACATCTTCTTAACTGGATGTGTCAAGCTGCTCCTTAGAAATGAAAATCATTAGAACATTCATCCTATTAGCATCATATTTCAGATTTCAGTCAGTATTCAAAATTTCATCCTTTAAAATAACTTTGCAGGATTATATTAAACCCTTTCGCAGAGGTAAGAAGCATTCTGCACTTGAAGACACTAACTTCAGATAGATTTTCTCCTCTTTTGCTCTAAGATAAGCAGGTGTCATGGCTGTATATGTCTTACAGCTACAATAGAAATTTCCTCTTTGCATGGGAGAGTCTGTCACCTTCCCTATTGGGATATAAGGATATATATATATATATATCCTTGGGCTGAAATACTGGAATAACCCCTTGGATTCTCATGGTTGCTTTGCTGGTGTAAGAAACTACCAAAATGAGCAAGACAAATAAAATACAGCCCTAAAATAAGATGTGTAACAAAGCTGTTATCCGATGTCAAGCGTTTCTCAGATTTTGGAGGAATCATTTATACAAATATTTAAGCGCTCAAAGCCAAAACATTTACCAATCATTTAGACATAATCATCTTGTCAGTTACATAGAGCTCAACAAACATGTCACTGGGGAAACCCCTCAGTGTAATTAACATTGCCTTGAATGACAACTGAAAAAAAAACATTATAAGCAGCCTCATTCAAACCTGAAAGGCAGTATCTACTATGTCAACACTCGCTTCACCAGGAAGATTGATTTTTCCCCATTATTATTCTTAATTGTACACATGTAGCTTTCAGTTTGATTTCACTATTTTAATCATAGCCTGACTTTGAGGTTTTCTGTTTAGCAGTGCAGTCCAAAGTTTTATTCTCAGGAAAGCAACAGATCAAGCCACATTGCTCAATAGCACAGTTAAGAAAACTGATGGTCAGGATGGAGCGGAAAGAAAGGAAAATTTGCTGTAATTTTTCTTAATTTTCAATTATGTAGCTAAAAATTTTCAGAACAGCAACCAACAGCAAACAAACCAAACAAAATAGTAAATGTTGATTCCACTCCAATAATCATTATATTTTTCTAAATGTACTGTCCAGTCCTCTGAAGGAACTGTAGCCCCCAAAGCCCTTATTTTTCTGTCCGTGTTGGTAAATTTCACAGAGCAAAGCAAATTGCAGTCATGTTTACCTAGGCTACAATACATTTCCTCTACACTGACTGCAGAGATGCAAGCAGAGCTATCTCTCAATGCACCATTTTAAAATATAGACCGAACTGTTCTCTAAGCAGCACAGCTCTAAGCTCTGAGATGCAGCAAGGTCTCACCATCACATCTGAATTCTGCATAAAGTACTATTAGTGTCTGATTAAATATTAATTACAAGAATGTAGTTGAGCAGCATTTAACTGGGGAAAGGCCATCAGCAAATCGCAATTTTTCTGTCAAAAAATACCTAGCACAGCACTATGTTACTTTCTGCCCTATTTAATGTGGATCACAAGGAGGTAGTAAGTGGTCTGAAAGCATCAGTCCCACCCAGTGGCAAAGGCTGGGTCCATGGTCCTCCCCAATTTAACCAGACAGAATCCCACCTAAAAAGCATGCCTGGGAGATGTACTATTTATTTCAACAAGAGCAAGAGGAAAATGCTCAGCTCCAAAGAGAAGTTAAGCCTATACATGGGAAGCCAACAGCAGAGATGTTCCTGACCTCCCCTGTGCTCCCCCTCCCCTCCTGCCTGACAGAGGCTTTGGGCACCTGCCCTCGCCCCCAGCCGCCTGTTCAGGGTCCCTGCTGACCACATAGGGACCACAGCCATCCTTCTGCAGGAGGAAAGGACCATCTCTCCAGCTATCCACACACATTTCCTGCAGTCATCCTAATCAGATTAAACTGAAGACCCTTCCCAAACCTCCTGTCGTGCTCAGCTACTTCATGCCCTATCCTGTGAACATGCACCAGATCTGCCTGTGAGTGCTGATGGCAGCAAAGCATCTGTAACACCACTTTTTCCCTAACAAACCTATGTCATGTGAGGGATGGATCACAAACACTTGAATTCTACCAACAGAGCAGAGAAGAACCAGGGCCTCCATTGAAAAATGGGGGCCATTCCTATTTTGCTAACTTACAGCTATGAGATATGGGGCTGAAGGAAAGCTCTAGCACTACCTTAGTTCAGGGCTGAGCAAATACTTTTCAACTACTATCTGCAAAATAAGAATTGTCTGGGTCATATTTAAATTATTTAACTGTCTGAATCCACTCCAGTGAAAAATATTGCTGAGGAGAGGGAGAGCTTAAATTTTATATGATTAAAACACTGATTCAATAATGGCTGCAGAACAAGTCATTTCCAACTGGGCATTCCAAAACCAGGAGGACCTACACCTACCACTGAACTGTAGGCATCACAGGTGCAGGTCCTTCTCTTGTGTTGAAGGACTTAAACTTGCATCTCCCATCTCCAGAGACTGCTCCAGCACTCAGAATTTTTCTGGAAGTAGTTTGTCTCAGATTCAACAGAACAATATAAAATAATGATCTCTGGGCATTTTAGTTCAAGTGTCTGAATGTGCCTTATAAAAAGTATCTCATCTCTCAAATGCACCCTTTAGCTACCAGGCAGCTAATCCATTCACACCTCCTTGGTGCTTCTATGCCTCATGGCAGCACTCTAAGTAATTTATTAAGTGACATTTAGTAGGGTATATTTGAAGTGTCCCATTTCCTCACACCAGAAAACCCTGCTACATTTTTTATCACACACTTCCCTCCTCAAGGTGCCCTCTCAGTTTTCACGTTTCACCAGAGCACTGAAATATTTTATAGCACTCATGAGAGCACTGGATGGCAGAGACACATGATCCCTGCCCAAGGAACTCACAGCCTGGAGAAGCAGGCAGGGACAAGGCAGCAGGACAGCAGAAGCAGACAGTGTCAGAATTTCTGAGCTCGGGGATATGCCCTTCCCAGGCTTTTTCCTGGGAATTCACTTAGTGCTGCATCCCCTCCTGTCTGCCTTCTAGAGCACTTGCCTTTCCGAAAGAGGCATCTTCACAGTCCTGAGCTGTATCTGCAGAAACTACTCTGCTGATCTTTTTTTTCCCATTTTTTAACTTCCTTCATCCTTAATCTTTTTCTGCTTCTGACTATTCCCTTCTTTTCACTTCTACTGTTAGATCAGTTTGATATGATTACCACCTTTGATTAATGAATGAAGGACAAACTCCCAAGCACTGCTCTTCCCAATAACACAGGTCACATGAATTGCTTAAGAGTTAAGAAGTCATCAAGCAGAGGTTTATCTGAGCTATCTTGCAAAGAAACAACAATCTAAAAAGAACAGCAGCTCAGAAGGCATCTTCACATTGGCTGGAGAAGTTGGGCATCCTCAGGCAGGATGAAGCAGCTCCCTACAAACCCAAACAACTTCTGTCCACTTCCCCAGGCACTTTGTCTCCAGAGATCTGTATCACACTTAGAGCATTTCTGTGTCATCAGAGCAGTTGCTAATGGAGAGCTGGTAATCTCCAAGGGCAGCAGAAACAAGACAGGTGAGCTGGTAGAGCACCACCACACTAAGCGCTCCCAAGGGCTCTGTGGGAAGCGCTTCTTCCACCTGGGCTCTGCAAGAAACAGTGCTGCAAACAGCACCACATACAGGAGTATGAAACAACACCTGGGGACAGAATTTGAAAATGGTTTTTCAGTCCACTCCCTCTGTGCTTGCAGCTGCCATAAATACACGGGAAATTGCTCCATGTGATCCAACTTCTTCAGTTTCTACAATTGCTTTCAGAGTAATGGAACCAGCTAAGCGTACTATTTTTTATTTTAGCCATTGCCTCTGTATTAAATAGGTTATGTTGTATGCTGAGGGAGAATGAACAAAAAAAGATTTCTCCTAAAAAGTTGTCAGTGTAGGATTAGCCTGCTAGGAGATGAATGCCAAGGAATTTCACACTGGGCAGCCTGGATTCAGGCACTGTGGAAATGCAGACACCCTGGGAGTGCACTTGCTTTTAATTGCAGATACACTGGATCCTAGCTTACACTTGCAAATATTTGTTACTCCTCATGGCCATAGAAATGAAAGGATTTACATATTTTTTAATAACTGCTTTAAAATTTTCAAACATATCTTACAAAGACAATTTAAAATATTCAACTTGTGTTATCTAAGCTGCCAGAGCAGAGAAGCAAACAAACCAGTATGATTCTCTCTTCTTTTCCTAATGCATTTTTATGTTCTGTATACTTTAATTTTTAGCAATTCACTTTTTAAACTGATTGTTGCAGATCTGGAAGAACTATTTGAACATTACATTTAAGACTACTGTGCCATTTCTCAGGAGTCACAGGGAAGAGTTTAAATTTTCTTCTGTAGTGTTGCCCTCCTTTACTTTCCTATGTTTTTTCAACTTTTTTACTGTGGTACTTGAAAACAAAACTGACCAAGAAAGCCCAACAATTAATTCAGGAAGCAGTGATTGCAGCACAAAGTTGGTCTAATAGATTTAAAATAGGCTAGTGCTCCAATGTCCCTGCCTCATACAGTCAACAGTCATAAATTCTAACTCATTCTTTGAAATCAGAAGCAGGTTGCTGATGCAGACAGATCCAGTTTCACCTGGGAGGTAATGAGGTGAAGTCATTGCACGGGAGAGAAGAAAAATACATCCAGCTGACTATGCAGCATTTAACTCAATGGCTCCCTAGAGGGAAGCACCAACAGCGGGGTGCAGCTGACAAGTGAAATGCTGCTTTGTGTACCACTTTACTACCCATTTGTGTGCTATAGGAATAGCAAATCGTCAAAAAGCTACAGAGAAACAGAGCTCCATCAAAGCAATCTGTAGAGGGACCCTCTGTGGTTAGTAGGCAAGAACTCAGCAAGCTCATGGGCTGGCACAAACCTTTGTCCCTTGAATTTTGTTAGGAATTAGTTTTCAGAAAAATGCCTGTCCAGGCTGCACATATATTATAGTATTGATAGAATATAAAATCCCTGCTTTTAAATCTTGGACTATTTAAAGGGTGCTTGGCAATAGGACTTAACATCTCTCCTGCTACTCTGGATGCCATTGTTACCATCTTAAAAAATCTTTATTATCAGTACAATGAAGGAAGTCTGGTTTCTTAACAGATGTACCTGCTCTTTCACTGTGAGCTCTACTTCAATCACCTCATGTGGCTGGAACCCTGACCCACATCTCCTGCCTGAAACACATGAAGTCACTCCATGTCTTTCACCTCACGGAGAGTTTCCCCTTTCCTCCACTCCCTTCTCTTCATAAAACACACCAGACCAGAACACATTTGTGACTTCACTGTCATACTGACAAATGCTCAAAATTTTCTGAGATGACCTGACAGTCACATGCTTGGTGAATTCATCTCTTTTCCATGGGAGCCCAGCTACAAGACTGTCCCAACTCAACCTGGGTGGCTGACCTCTGAAACACTTCCAAGTGGACTTGCGGTTTAGTAAAATTGTGATACTGGAATATGTTGACAAATTTTACAAGGTCTGATTCTCTTTATCCAAGGGCTGCACTGAACACTATTAGAGAGTGCTTTACTTCAGCACTTCTTTACTGTTGATCTTGTAGATTTCTGCAATCACAATTTCAACCATGTGACCTGGATAGAAAAGTGACTGCAGAAATATGGAAGTTTCCTATATGCTTGACATATTATCAGTTCAAAGAAATCTTCAGGAAAGAAAAAACATTCTTTTTCTTAGAATTATCTCTACCATAGCTTCCACATTTTGTAGAAGCACTGCCCTGGCTGCAGATTGGATCATCTCACTACAGCCAATCAAGAGCACGTCTCCTGTGTCCAGCACCACCACTGGAGTGAAGTACAGCAGATAAAAGTCATTACATTAGCACACTAATAGCTGCCGCAAGTACCAAACAATGGAAAGAAGATGGGCACCTACTGATTGATGGTGTCTTGAAAAGACAGAGAATTGCCCAAAACTTTGAAAGACAGAGAACTGATCAAAACTTGTTTTCTGAGCAAGGGATTACAATATCATTTCCAACAATTTCAAAGCAGCAACAAAACAAGGATCATTACACAATCCAAATTGCTTATCAATCGCTAATTAATTTGATTATCTGCAGCAGAAACCAGCAAAATTTTTCCTGAGCAAAATTTATCCAACAGCCTCACCATCAGATACTCTATCCCTCCCTCCTAAAAAACAAAACAAAACAAAACAAACAAAAACAAACCCCAAACATTAATAATTGCCTGGATTGTTTCCTCATGAACCCTTCCCAACCAGGGCGGTCACTCATCTGCAGTATAAAAGAATCTGTTCTGAAATCCAAGTGTCCAAAGATAATACAAAGCTTACCAGTTTGGTAAGCACCACTGCCCTATTCCCAGCCAAAAAATACATTAGCATTTGATCCATCATCTGCCACCTTTGTAGACTTGAGAGAAAGCTGAGCAGCTTTGACCTGAATCATACCAATTTGAGAATCATTGGAAATTTGAGAATCCTTGGAAATTTCCTCACATCTGGGGGACTGCTGCACCTTGGTGAGACAGACATTATTAATCAGATTGTCCTCAGTCTTACCAAGGCTGCAGATGCAACTTTACAGACATAATATGAGAATGGACTACAGAGAAATGCTTATGCACAAAAAAAAAAATAAGAGCTTTCTAGTCTCATTTTCCTGATGGATTGAGTTCAAGACATTCTGGTTTACTATGTTTAAAAGCAAGCACACAGCAAGAAACCTATATTCTTTCTCCCATATATGAGGAACACTGCTT
Organism: Bombycilla garrulus; assembly: GCA_013400315.1. Classification (NCBI taxonomy): domain Eukaryota; kingdom Metazoa; phylum Chordata; class Aves; order Passeriformes; family Bombycillidae; genus Bombycilla; species Bombycilla garrulus. The sequence continues at coordinate 531,363 of VXBU01003983.1, forward strand.
TGCTATTCCTTAAGCACTGCAACAACAGTGTCAAAAGATTTCTAGGAGAAATAGAAGTCAGAGCCTAGGACACAGCAACATCTATTTTCTTTTTCCTCTTAGTAAGTCTCCAGGGTTTCAAAAATTATTAGATGTCTTCACTAAGGAACAGTTTCAATGTCAGAACAGAAACACATGAATAGCAAGAAAACATAGGAATTGAAGTGTCAATTCACTAAGGTGATTTTTATAATTTAAAAAAATGAAATAAAGTTCAAGGTTGACTAAATCACTATTGGGTTTTGCCATTATCATTACTGACAGATAAAAACGTTTTTGATTTGTGTGCTGCTACTCCTTCCAGTGAAGATATGGGTAACGCATTTGCATTTGTGCTGAACTCTCTGTTTGAACTTAAGATTTGCTTTTTGGTGTATTGGGAAATTCTAATAACAGTCTAATAAGATTTCTAATTAGCAGATATGTCTTTACAGCTAAATTAAGTATATTTTTTTGTCTGGGAATGACATGAGTTTTCATTTAATTTCTCAGAGGATGTGGACTGAAAGCACACAATGCTGATACTTCTCTAGAAGTGACTATCATTAGGAGGATTTAAATTTTATATACCTTCTTCATTTTTGGTTGTGCAGTTCAAAAAAAGCTCTTATTTAGAATAAAGTGTTTATATTAGGACCATTGCACTGCTCTCATAAATAAGAAGTCATGCTTTCTTTAACTCTCTACCAATATAAATAGCTATTATTCCAAATATGCATTATCTTTATCATTCATAAGAATAGTTATAAACCATTAAATGGAAATTTAATATATTTTCATAGTATTTTTTTTCACATAATACTGTGGAATGATTTAAAGTTTCAATGAATCTTCCATTATTTAAACTCCCACATCTAAAGAGCTAAATGGTTTACCAAAAGAAATAATGTTGCAAACAGTGAAAACCAAATAACAAATGCCTAATAGCTGGATATTTGTAAGATAAATAAGAGTACACAGGATATGAGACAAATATGTTCTAAGAAAACTAACAGAGATTGCTTGAATTTGGAATATTGTGGAGAAAACCAAGACGAAAACATAGCTACAAAGTCAATTTCTAAAACAGACCTGTACATTTTTCAGGGTTTTTTTTCAGTTCTAACTAGTAAGCATGAAATAAAAGAACAAAAAAATTGTGCAATAAAGAATTTAAGTCAAATACAGTCAAAGTTAGCAGTAAAACCCCTCTTGCCTTATTATAGCGTTTGAAACAAGCTGTAAACCCATATCAACGTGAAGACACTATGGATTTCTGCAGAAAAATAGTTCATAGCATCCTGGGTTTTTTTCCCAACTAGATAATTGGTTGCACAACATCTTTGCTGTTTGTTGTTTACTCCTTTCCCAGTTCATCACTCCTTTAGACGCTAGACCAAGGTTACTAAAGTATTGGTAGTTTCCTTCTTTTATTCTTCTTTTTTCTTTCCCTCACAAGATAATTTGTATCTCTATAGATACCACAAATCTTTCCCAGACCATATGGGAATAATTTCAACCTGCCCCAGGACCATTTCTGTCATTATTGGCTACTCATTCCCACTAGAAGCTATTACCCATCCTGTTATTTACCATAAAAGTGAAATCCTTGTATTACCTATTCAATGCTCCACAGCCATGCTGGGGTTTGACTCTTGCCATTTGAGCAATTTGTGGCAGCAACAAGACCACCACCTTAGAAAGTTTTCAGAGAAACTCTGCTAATTCAAATGATGCAAAGCAAGTCATCTCACTCATGGATATATTACACATAATTCTACCAACTGTATTATCAGAGTGCCAGGAGTAGCATTCTCCACATAAACCAGTGATCCTGGAGCAGGGAACCCAAGCCACAGAAACATGAGAGATCATTGGTCTCTCTGTTGTCATTTCTAGACTAAAAAAAATCATCCTCCCATACTTAGAATGCTTTACTTTCAGAAGGCATAAGTCTGTCTCAAACACAGTATATACCTGACACTTCAAGGGACTACAGCATGAACTGGGAACAGTTTGCTCCCAGTTCTGAGCAGCTCTGCTGCAGTTTCAGACCGATGAGCAGGAGCAACTGCTCACCGGGTGCTTTTAGTCCCAGCCCTGCCTCGTACCACGGCTCCCAAGAGCCCCTTGCTCAGTCACAGCTCCCTCCTATGGGAGACATCAGTCAGAAAGGCTGCTCCTGGCAAAGCTGGGGACAGCAAACTGCAGCCTGATTTCCCTCTTGTGATTCCCTTTGTTTTCCAGTTTTTCCAACAGGGCTCACCACGATGTACACCATGGCAGCAGGTGAGGTGTCAAGTTTCGGTGGAGTCTGGGTCTTCAAAGAGACAAGAGCAGTTCTTGGTTGCTAAGGAGTTGTTTTAGTGTAGAAATACATCACGCTCAAAGGCAAAGGGTTCAAAGTATAAAAGTCCCTGTTAAAAGCTTTTTGGCAAGCGGTCCTGAGCAACAGCAGCAGAGACAGCAGCCCGTCTCCCTTTCATTTTTTCTTCTTCCTCCCTTTCCCGCCTCAATACAGGGGCCATTTTTCAGAATTCCTCCAATCAGCTAAAAACACAGTTCTAAAATATCCTTTCTACACCTATCAGAGCTCAATTCTAAAATATGCAAGTAGTGTTAATTCTTACATATAGTTTATGCATATAGTTTATCTATTCATGCAAATAGCTCTATCTGTTCTATGCAGAAATGCAAGCAAAGTCCTGCTATGTTTTCATCATGTCTGAAGCTAAGTTACTGAACTTTAAACTGGATCATAGGGCTTTTCACTCCTTTAAGGCACTTAAAATATATTCTTACTTACTTAAAAACTAAAACTTACACTTGACTTATACTTCTATTTCATGTCTGTGTGGCTTAATAGATCTTCATTTCTCTAAAGGCTTTAATTCAACCCCTGCATTTTCTCTCTCTCTGAGGAACTCAGAGAGATTCCTGTCTCACACATTCCAACAGTGAGGACCATTCCTGATGACTGTTTTGTGACACTCCTGGAGACATGCCAGCCTCGGTGTCCATTCACACTCCCTGGACTGTCCTTTCACAGCCCTGCCATTGGCTGCATTTCTGAATGTCCTGCACTGACTCCTTTTCCTACCATTTTCTCAAGTTACATACAATAAATATTATACATCAACTTGCTCGGAATTCCGTGACTGATTGTTCCATTACAAATCACACCCAGCAGTATCCTGTTGCCATTTCCAACTAAATTATCTGGACTTCTTTTAGTTTATTTTTTCACATAGCAATAGACTTTCTAGGATGGTTTGTCTGATCACATCTTTTACCTCTACTCCACAGTCCTGAAATTCCTATTTCTGCGACCCTTATAGGACTGCTTTATCTCACAGCAAAAGCAAAGAGAGAAATTTAGGATGGCCCAGCAAACACTGAGACAAGCCAAAGAATCACATGATAGTGTTTGTAATTGTCCAAGTCCAAGGCAGTTACCTCTTCTTCCTTCAAGACACAGGCTAGACCTGGATTTGGGACAAATCTCAGTGCTGACAATGCCTGATTTCTGAGTAACCTTTGCTTCATTTGCTGCTGTAGTTGAGCAGCAAATATTAGAGGGTTTGCAGGATGATTTCATGATTCAGGTAACTATGAAGAACGAGCTCCTGTTCCAACCCGTGCTGCAAAGGGTACTGCAGTCGATCTGGCAGAACTGAGCTCACCCTGCCAGTGAGCTGATCCAAGACTCTGCACATCCAGAGCACAAAGTCCAGGCTCACATACCCTGTGCAGGCAGTCAGGCTCATGTAAGGTGTCTGAAGTCAGTATAGGAAGTATTAAGAATGTGGCTTTTTCTACTGAGGTCTGTTTGGTTGAACCCCATCATAGTCAGGGATAGCTCATGCCCAGTCTCAACAGCTGCTGCAAGGAAGGTGTGCAGTTCAGGGCACTCCTGAGTCCTGACAGCTATCCTATCAAGATGTGGAAAACAAGAGCTTTCCAAGAGGCAGAGATCTGCTAAAGACTGGGCACACAGGATTCTGGTTAAACCAAGCAGCACAGATCAGAAGAAAGAAAGAAGTGCCCAGCAGATGCCGTTGGAATGGCACATTTTTGCCGCTGTGAGGGAAGCCAGCTGAAGCAGTCTGATAATCACACATGGTATGATCAGCCAGACAGGAGCACAAACAAGCAAAGATGGCATACAAACAAAGGGGATTAATAAAAAATGGAAAATAATTCCAGGGAGAGCTATCTCAACAGTACTTCTAAAATTCCTGTGTAAATAGTCCTTCAAAGGTCACCTCATGAGAAATCTGAAACAAATGTTAGGCAAGAGTGCTCAGCAGCCTGCAGCTTTTCACAGACTAGGAGCGCCCTGTACATGGAGCAACATCCTCACGGCCTCAGCAGGTGCTCACTCACCCTCCCAGCCTCACAGGTCGACACCAGTCAGCCCCAGCAGCGGGAACAAGCTCTGCTGGCTTCCCTGCACAGCCACACAGTCCCAAAGCTCTGCACACGCCAGCTACGTCTTGGGTGGCGGTTACCCCTGTCCCCGGCTGTTGCCTTTGCCAACGGATACAACCAGCTGCAGTCCTTCCCATATATTTATATGCAATAATACTGCTCCCCATATTTGCGTATGGCCTAGCAAACACAAGGTGTGTTACACACTTGGTTTTACTTGCGTAATGCTAGATCTAAACTGCTATTCCTGATGGTGTTTTATAGTTGAATAAACCTGTAAATATTCTAGGATGCACACTGTGCTGGTTTATTTTTAAACAGGCAACTACTGCATTTCATTCCAGCAAGCTTTTCCCTTCATCCTCATTAAAGGGAAAAGCTGTTTTCACAGGGATTCATAGAAACTGAGTAAAGGATGCTATATATATCTTATGAATCCTGTGTGGTCCCCAGCTGTCACAAGCCTTCCGAGTTAACAAAACACAGGAAACACCCAGCCAATATTTCAAACCATTTAGGGAAAAAAAAAAAAAAAAACAAAAACCAAAATCCAGAAACAAGTGATGGGTGTTAATATGTTCTTAATGATTCCCACAATAACCTTCTAATAAAGCTTTGAATAGTTTGATGATCTGATGACATGCAGCAAGGTGACAAGAAAGAAGTGCCCTCAGAGACAAGTCATGGTTTTCCTCCAACTTCTTATAATCTCTGGCCCTGCTCTGCAGTGATCATACACTGCAGTTTTCCTTTTATCTAAAAAAAAAAAAAACCTTGAGAAGGTTACAACAGGTGAAGTGATAGTGCTGTAGACATAGCCTACTTCTCTTCTAGCGTGGCAGTTCTCTGAAATACTCATAAAATATGCATGTTCTAAGCTTCTTCATGGCACTGACTATTGTGCTAGTTAGCTTGATGAGGGCCCTGCAGTAAATCTAAAGAGACACTATCAACTGGTTTGACTCGAATTCAGTACGTGTTTGGAAGTGTTGGATGTAACGTGGAATAACTACAAAAATGCATGTTGCAACAAATAATAAACTTTAATTCAGAATAAACTTAATTCCTTCAAATTATCTTCCCTAAAGTTGTGAAGCCCCTTCCAAAACATGACCACGACAAAACAAATACATAGCAGAAAGAACTATGCAAAGTCTGTTATGTCATCAAAATGATGTAGTTTTTTTAATTAATTTAAATGTTTTGCTACTTTTGCACAAACATTCCCAAGCAAAGATCTTCCTTTGCTAAATCATTGCTATCTTCTGAGGAGATTGCTCTAAAGAGAAGATAATACTGCAGGGAAGTTCAAGCATCTTGGTTAGGTCTGACAACTTTTTGGTCTCGGTGACATAACCTTCCCCAGCCTTCAGCTCTGTATCCATTACCTCAGTCCACTCAGGATGACATCCAAAAATGGCAGGTGGACTTCAATCTTAACATTCACTCTATCACTAACCCTAATGACTCACCCATCCATCCCCTGCAAAAAAAAGTCAGACCTTGGGTCACAGAGTACTGAAGACTCTCGATCTGTTGACAGCACCCCTTAACAAGAGCTCACCAGGCTGTTTTGAACAGATGCTGGCACCTGAGGAAGGTGCAGAACCCCAGTACTCCTGACCTTACTGCAGCCATACCTGGCAGGCACGTTGGTGCTGACAGGAGCAGGTCTCTGCCCAAGGCAGCTGCAGCACGTGCCCAGCTGAGCATCCTGCCACCCTCCGTTTCTCTACCTGTTTTTGGAACAGAGCAGTTCCACAGGACACAGAAAGACACAGATTTAGGTGCCTCTCGTTTGAACATGGTTCAACCCTCACCATGTAAATCCCGAGAAAAAGCATTAATCACCAGGCTCTGGACATGTGACGGGAGATGAAGGGCAGGAGGAGGTAAGAGCGCTCCTCAGCCACGTAGCTGAGGATTATTAAATGCAATAAAGATTCATTATACAAGACCCAGAAATTATACATGCAGGAGGAATAGGACTAGCTTCCTCCACATCTAGTGAGGTCTACTGACCATCTGGCTCCAAAACAGAGCTTTCCACAACCCTTTTCTCCCATCTGATTCATCTTGGTTCCTTGGTTACACAAGTTGACAAAAAGAAGGTTAGTGTCCCATCGAAGAACAGCACTACCCAGGTGGCATGCAATTCCTCTGATCTGTAAAATCTCTGATTTTACAGTAACTCAGAAAGAATAATATTGGAATCTGGTCTCCCTGTCTGAGAGCTTTAATTACTGAGCTATTGCAGCACAAGGATACTACTGGAACTGTTCCTCCAGCTGTACTTTAAATTAAAAGAGTGAGGCATGGTGAAGTTCCATGGAAAACATAAAAAAAGACTGCCCATAATGCCTCAGCATGACAGAAAGAAACCTCTTTGTTGCCTTCAGTGACTTGCCAGAAGTTATACAGTGGGGAACTGAATCTAAGTCTGCCTTCTAATCCGCAGCTCTTTCTGCTGCATCTTTTGACCTCCCAACTTCCAGTGCTGAAGTAGAGTTCAGCCACCCAAGATTCCCCAGCTTTACTTCAGTTTGCCTTGCAGGCTCCTGAAGCCCTTTAGCACATTCAAGAAAAGGACAGAGGAGAGAAAAAGCCATGTGGGGGAAGATCTGAAGAGACAACATGCCCAGCCTCTGGGGAGCCTTTTCAGAGTGCATGTCTGTGCTCACACGATCAAAGCAAAACCCATTTTTGCTGTTACCTCTCTCCCCTAGGTCCTTTGAAGAGAAGCAAGCAATACCATCTCACAAAAAGGTAAATATCTACTCTTGCAGTTTATACAGCACATGATAATTATCCTGCTTTGGCTTTTGCTATACCTGTTGACATGTTTCCTACAGCTATTGGAAGGTAGAAAGGCTTTTTATTTTCAGACATCAGCTGAAAAAAAATCCTAAAGATTTTTCCCTTTTTCACAATTAACTGGCAAAGAACTTCTCTTTAACAGTGTCCTGAACTGTTGTCCATGGAACTTAGCAGTCCAAGGAAGAACATCAGCTAATGTCACCAGAATAATCTATACTTTATCGCCATCATTTCTTCCATCATCACTTCCGTCTCCCCCAAGAAGATAAATCAAACTATCACTTGAAGATTTTCCTTCCCATTTGTTACCCTCACTATTGCTTACTTAAAACTGTGCTTCAGAGTACTTCCTGTGTACAGCAGATAACACACTGATAGAGAGTAGGACAGTCTTAATGCCAGAAAATTTGAAGTGACTCATCTTCATGAAAGCAAGCCATGTGAGTCACAGCTACAATGACTCAGAAGCCTGAGAAGAAGGCAACTTCTGGGACGAAGAATTGAAATTGTCCTACTTTTCCAAATACATAACTTAGAAATGAGCTTCCCATAGAGGCAGATTGGATCAGGAGGACGGGAGGAGCAAGGAGTGACGTGGAATTATATCATCAAAAAGTAAAGAGACAATTTGTATATTATTGAAAGAAAAGAATCCCACCAGTTACAGGGTGACTTTATTAGATCTTCCATCTAATACATAGCTTCTTCCTTTTCTTGTTTTGGGAAATTAAATGGAGTTAGGTTTTCTGTTAAAGTGCTTGGTTGCCTGACTCCACTGGTCTTCAATAATGATTTGATGAGTGACTACAGGGAAAACAAAACTTCTAAGACCTGCAGCTCATTAAAACTGTCAGCAAAGTGGATAAATATGACACATTGAATAACAAATTTCAATGGTTTTAGATGTAAACATGGTTAGGCATTTACTCACTGTGCTTCACACAATGGTAGTAAAAGTATCGGAGAGGATAATCTGAAACAGCATGAACTTTTTAGTCTGCTTATCATAATTTACATATAAACTAGAAATTGTAATTCTGCTTATCAGAAACAGTGCAAAGATCTAAAGTCACAACCCAAATGTGATGGCAGAAGTCCTGCTAATTCCCATCTATGGATCATATGTGGCCAGACTCTGAATCACAATGTGTGACAGTTTCCTCTTCTAAACAGTGTGAAGATGGTCTCATTCATTTTTTTACTGCTGCCCACAGGGTCTGCACTGCTGTTGATTAAACTGCCCTCTGGGTGCTTCCAGTGTTAGAATCACTGTATTCTTCAAGATCCAGCCCTTGCTGCCAGATTTGGCCTTAAAAATCTATTTTTTCTTCCTTCAAATTGACCATCTCACTCATGGCTGTTCTGGCAATGTCCTTTAAGCACACCATCTCATGGACTAGACTAATCAATGTCTGTCTCTAAATACCTTCTCATCAACCTGCTTCCCATTCCCCTGAATTTCTTTTCATGCTTCAATTCTCCATATTTGACTTAAAGTTATGAAGCAACACAGCTTCACTTAAAACCTCAGCAAAAAGGTTAAAGCTAATACATCTTACTCGGGAAGTCTAGGAACATCTAAATGAACTCCTGAGGGCCTTCCAGTCTGAATCACTATGGGAGTCTATCAGTTTGATAGTCACAGTGCTCAAATAAAAAGCAGCAGTCTGTAACCCCAACATAATTTTGACATTTGTCTGAGACCACATCAACACTTGAAGGCACAGCTTACAACACATGCCTGAAATGCTCACACAGAGGGCTGTGCAAAAGGCTGGCAGTGTTCAGACACTTCACAAGGAAAGGAGGCACACAAATATGCAACAGACAGGTTTTGCAGATGTTCCCTGGAGAACCTATGTGTTGTTAATTATCTTGAATATTTAGCCTGAGAGTCAACAGGGCTGGCTCCAGCTGCCACTGCTGAGGACACTGCTGCCCTGGCTGTTTATTCTGGCTCAGACACAGCTGAATTACTGATGGCCTTATCATCATCAGCAGGTAAAGGTGGGTTTGCATTAACGCTCAGGATGAAAAACTGATGCAGGCACTGTACCTGCCCACAGTCTCTTGGCAGCACCCTGTGGCAGGAGTGTAAGTCTGACGGCAGGGACATACAGAAGGCTGGGGGTAGCAGTGCTTCAGTCTACCATACATAGGTTTACTAGGAAACATCTGCCAATTCCCTGGACTTAAATTCAGGTAATTTTTTGTCTTCTTATGGTTGCAGGTGGAGTTATGCTCCCCTCTGACACTTCTATTGCTACCTCAAAGGTATTTGTACATCTCGGTCACATTTTCTACAGCAACCTGCTCTTGTGTGTGTTCTGATTCCAGGGTGCCTCAGCTTGATACACTTGACAAAGCCCTGTAAACAAACCCCAAGTGCCAGCTCTCTCCAGAAGCAGGTCATGTGCAAGAAGCCGAGCCCCCTGGTCCCTCTGCACAGCCAAAACATTCAATCTATCTCCCTGACTCTTCTTCATTAGGAGATCTGTGGCAAGTGTGAATCAGCAAAATTTCCGATGGCTAACAGAAATTTCTGGACCATCTTCTTGCAGATTTTCTGCTTCAGTTGACACAGACATATCGCCCTTCAGTTCTCTCAGTTTTCCACATTTTTCGGTCACCTCTTAGAAATAAGCTTGAGGCCACACCATACAGCAGTTATCTTGAAGCAGCAAGTAAAGGCAGCTTAGAAGAAGCAGCATAAAACAGAAGTACAAAACAAGCCGAAGTGGCTTGCTAATCCATGTGTACACATGTGACTGCATGATATTGCTGCTTTCTCTGCTATACATGACTAGAATCGGTGGCTTGAGGGCTGTCTGCAGAAAAAGAAAATTGATTAGAGATCCACAAATCCTCCGACACCAGTGTGTTTATATTTCTACAAGTCCTGTTTCCCTGAGCACAAGAGGAATCAAACAGCGGGAGGCAGTGGGTGTTGTTGATGCTGCAGGACGCAGTGCAGCACAGAGATACCATCTTTAACAGGCTGGCTGGCACACCGGGAATCCGCGGTGCCGCAGCAGAGCAGAGCAACGCTTTGGACCAGCACATCCACACAGCTCTGCACGCTAACTCCTTAACACCCTCAAAAACTTTTTTTCATTAATCCCTGGTTCCCTGACTGCAGTGCTAAAGTCAAAGTCGGTGTGATGGGGGCACGCTGAAACAGGTTGCAATGGTGCTGCTCTCAGCCAGTGTGCAAACCACGTGGAAAAGGTTCAAGCAGTAGCAGAGGCAGAGCTACCTACCCATGCTCTCTGCAGAGCAGTCAGGCAGCACACCCAGGACTGAACTCCAGGCTGCTCCAAGAAAGTTTCCTGAGCCAGAGTGGCGCCTCCCTAATTTGGATGCTCTTTCATATTTAAGCATCTTCAGTGTCACTCAATGTCCCTCTGCTATTATTTCCCCTACTAACCAGAATAACTTATATGAGACTTCAGGAGCTATTGCAAAGTAAGGCTGGGATGGAGAACAATGGAGTCACTGTAGCTTACACTACACACTGACACCTCAGCAAGTACACACACATTCTTATGGAGAACCAATAAACAGAACTTCAGCAGCTCCAGAGCTGAAATCTGGATTAGGCTCAGGCTTGTCCATACTCTTGGCTCAATCTGTGAGCCCTCTGGTGTCCCAGTGCAAGAAACTTTGCTATTTCCTTAGCTCCAGTCATTCCCTCTGCAAAAACCCACTCAAAGATGCTGTGTGAACAGTGAGGACACTTATTATCCCCTGCATCACACCCCATCTTTACAAACTGCTTCTGCAGGCAATTGATAAGATCCTGAGTTACAAAAACAGAAATGGGAGCTGCTGCACAGCAGTGCTACTGCCTCCATTAATCCACAACCTCTGTGAAACCAAAGCCACAATTCCTCGTCCTCACTTACAGGAGACTCCAGGCACAGCCCAAATCAGACATAATTAGCAGACCATGTGTCTAATGATAAGGCATCAATACTATACAACACCGAAATTACTTCAGAATCTCAACTCGCAAGGGCTGTATGTTTTAATTATAAAGCTATTCATAGCCTTGATAAGAGGATAAAACTAAGTCCCTGCTGCCTATCCCTGGCTGCTGAGCTCATGGATGCTAAAGATCCCCCTTGCATTCAGGGATCAGGATAACCCATCTAAATTCTCGAAAACAACATTGCTGACAAAACTGAACTCACAACTGTTTGCATTATGTTTGAATATAAATGAATAAATACTGCTAGAGACATCTGTCTACACCTTAAGATACTAGAGCAGTGTCTTGGTAAATTGGAAATAAAAAGGAAATGGTAAATGGTTTTCACAGCTTAAGAACACAGCTCAGAATACAACAGTATGTGCAGACGTTGTATACATAATACATAGATAATTGTAAATGTGTTCTGAAGAAAATTAAAAGTAATACTTTTCATAAAATGTTCCTTACTACAAAAATATGCAGAATTAGATATATTATGTTTTTTTGTGTTTACACAGCTGGCTGAAACATAATGTAAAGCTATTTAGATAAAGGAGCATATTTGAATATATCTTTCAACATCCTAGATGCTGGGGTGCACTACAACTGGAAGAATCTGCAGTATGTCATATTCAGAAGTTATCTCTATAAAACCGTTTTACAGTTTATTAATTCTGACAAAGTAGTTGGCTATACCAAAAATGGTGTCACCATATTGCAGGCTGGAATTACAGCATGATCATTCATTTGTAATCAGATTTTCAGAGAGAGTATAAGAGAGATGGGTGACAGTAGAAAAACAACCCTCCCTAAGTATTTTCTATTGCAAAACATTCTCGACTTCAGTATCCAGAAATTAACAGTTTGTTAACAGAAGAGTTACCAAAAGGTCAGGTGAGAATTAGTAAGAAAATAAAAATAACTGAGCACAGCAGACAAGGAAGAGTTCTGCTAAATTCAAAAGTCAGAGATGTGTCTTTCAAAATCCTGCCTTGCTAAGCCTTCCTGAATCAATAAAGAGATAAGAGAGAACTTCCTATCACCTTGTCCACAATTCCCAGTTCAAAATATAGGCTGGTTGTGCAGTCTTAAATTCACACTTGCATTGCAAGACCTAACATCCTTCTCCCTATCAAGGAGTTTTGTAATTAGAACTTCAAGAAATACCCTGCATATGCTAAAAATAGATCATACGTGGCCAAATTCTGTTCTCCATCAAACAACTTTGGTGATTCCAGCACCACTACGTAATTATCTCAGTTGATACGAAATACTTCTGCCCATTGGCAAAGAAGTTGCAATATTCACTATAATACAGGATGAGGTGCTTTCCATGGTTGATATTCTCTACTTTCATTGTCTTTTCTCCAGTAATTTTATTTCCTGCTAGTTTTCAGTCTACTATAATTCAGCCATTTCGCATCACTGCACATTTTTTCACCAAGTTGAGAATTTCAGTTAGAAAAAACTGCACTAGGAGAAAGCCAGAAATGGACAAAGGACAGCATTAGCATACATTTAATCCACTCAAATAACTCCTTAATTCAGGCCAACAGCAGAGTATGAGTAGCAGCCATGAGTAACAAAGTGATTTCCAAAGGAACTAAGGAATTTCTCAATGATTAGTTTTTAATTTCAAATGGTAGGTTTCTCCCAAAGATACTGAGTTCAGTTACAATTTATCAGACTTGACTGCTTTTACTTACATCTTAGAATAGATGAATTTCCTCCACAGCAGGAATTACTAAACGACATTTTGTGCTGTGAATTATGCAGGTGATCAGACCAGTTATTTGTATTTCCTCTTTGTGAGCCACAGCTGAGGCCATGTTATGTAATTTAATGTGGCCTAGACTTTCCAAATTAATATTTCACTTTACAGACTTGTCTCTATCCAGAACAATTTTAAGGTGGCACACTTCATCAAGTTACCATGTCCTGACTGATTCCAGCTCCCAGTATTCTTGGATAGAAACACGTTTCTCAGTTCTGGTTTAATCCAAGTCCAAAATTAAGAAACATTTCACATGCACAGGCCATAGCCCTTAAGTAAATTAACAATCAGGTCTAGATTGTATGGGGGAAAGAACAAAAGCGCCATCAATATTTTCTTTCATTAATATTAATACATTCATTTCTACAACTATTAACCTGCAATTATTTTCAGACAGAGGAATACTATGTGATTTTGTAATCTTTAGCATATTACTCTTATATCTTTGAAAAACCCAAAGATTAAATGTCACACGGCAAGATTCAGTGAACTCAAATTTCCACAGCTCCCCACAGAAAATCGTTCAAGGCTGGGAAAGTTAATATCTCGTAGACCAGCAGCAGCAGAGCACTGGCTGTGCTAATGGAACACAGCAATTCTCAATTACCAAATGGTAGAAAGCATTTTATTCTATTCCTGGCAAATGACACAACAGCAGACATTAAAATCGCATAACTTCATTTTTAAAATATTTTTACTTTCCTTTCCCCTTATTTCAATTTGGATGCAATATTAGCAACCAATAATTCAAGTGCATCCAGAAATAGAAATCAGATCCTTGTACTAGCCAAGAATAGCTTAGAAACATTTCAAAGGCTATGAAGCATTAACCTTCTCCTTTAATTATTTTAGAAAAAAATTGTATATACGGGATCCTTCAGTTACATTTGAACTGGGAGGAGGCAAGATTGGAAGCAGATATCAAAGGGTCACATCTCACAATTCACGGTAAGTAAATACTCTGGCAAAGGCATAAATGATACAAGGTTACATAAGAATTTCCAAGTATACCCTAAAAGCGCTTTCTGTAAAGCACCATAAAGCACTTTGTAACCAACTGCAATATACTCCTTGTCTCATTGCTTTTTACACTGCAGTAACCACTGTAATGAAAAAAAAATCATTAAGGTTAAATTTGACCAAGACCAGTTAACAGGGACCACACTCAGTCCTGTGCTATCACACCCCAGTGGCAGCAAAAGGGGATAAATGTAAGGCTCTATTCAGGCCTAATCTGGAGGAAATTTAAATCTGTGGTGTTAAATAGAATTGTCTTACTTTCTGCCTCACTCTAAAGGATTGTCAAAATTGACAAAAAAAATTAAAACCTCTTTTAAAAATCCATAGAAACAATACAGAAGTTGTAGCAATCTTCCAATGATCCCACTACACATGAAATTTGTAGCCTATATTTTTCAATACCAACACAGATTTTAAAAACATTTTTAAAAAAATTAATTTTTATTTAATACTTTTATCTTAACAACCTTACCTTGTTCCAATGGCAGTGTAGAACAATATTCTGAATTTTGTAGTGTTACTGTCCAACCAAGCTTCTGTGAGAAACCACATCCAAGTCTCCTTTCAAGCACAGTGCAAACCCAAGATCATAGGAGAACCCAGAGTATCCCTCCATATCAGTGAAGGGATTTGTCACCACTTTGGCATTACTACAAGGATTATATCAAAGGTCTTATGATCTCTTAACCATTTTCACCCAAAGAAACCACTTCAAGTGACTGAGGGATGTTGCCAGCTGAGCATATGGATATCAGGCAGTGGGATTTTTGGCTGTGTTATTATGACAGCTCAGCAAGGTCTCAGACAGCTTGATATTTCATACATTGAAATAACATCAAGCGCACACGCCAACAGGCAAAACTCTTTCACACTGAAGAGAGACTATGCCAATTGCAGAAACCCACAGATGAGTTAAAATGATGATGATGATCCCAGTAGAATAGACAGAGTTGAGTAAGCAGGTAGATCTAGCAAAGCTAACAAAAGACAGAGTGCTTTCAATTGAATTGCTGTACTTGTTGCTTTAACTGAAAATAATCAGATCTGGAATGACACTATGTATTTTTTACATTCCATAATAATTTAAAACAGCTACAGACTTTAAGATGTACACGAAACATGAAGGAATAAAAGGAGCAAATTTGCCATATTTTTGCACTGGGCACAAATACACGTGTGGAGGTTGAAAAGCAGCAATTACCTGACATGATACACTGGGAGGTGTACTGGCTAAGAAAAGAGCTATAAACCAAGATGCTGGATAGCAAAGCTGAACCTGTGTGGGCTCCTGGAGGAGCTGTGTCTGTGGGGGAATTCTGCTGGCATGTCCTGAAGTGGTAGAGGCTAAAAGGCAAGAGCAAGCTCACAGGTCACTGTGGAAAGCTGCATCGTGCAGAGGTGCTGCCCAGCTCCAGGAAGAGAGTACCTGCACACAGTGAGAGCAGCAGACAAGTTAGTAAGGCCCCTCATTGGTAGGAGTTACCAGCTCAGAACAGGCAGCCCAAAAAAACTGCAGAGAAAACAAGAAATGGTCTTTAACTCCTTTTTTCATCCTGAAAACTCAGGGTTGTATGGAAGAGCCTGTGTCACTTGCAGCACAGCCCCAGATGAGCAGTGGGCCAAGCATGCATTAGGAACCACCCCTGGCTTGAGGGACAGCACAAGTTGATTGTAGCAGAACTCAAGAAGTTATTAGCCACTGACAACCAAAAGATGACCACATATGCAGCAGACTTAACAGAAAAATAAAATGTAACCATACTCAGAAAAAGGATAAAACTTCTTAACCTATCCGCGCAGTTTTGTGTGCTTTTCAGTGTAGATTTTCAATTTTAACATGACTTTTTCTAATGTTTCCACCTCTAAGAGATCCCTGTATACAGTTGTGTGGGTCCTATCCAAAATTTGCTTTTAAGAGGATCTCTTTAAAAAAACAAAATACCACATATGTTTAGGATTCAATAAGGTATAGTGATAGAGAACAAGGGGAGACTTCAGAAAATGAAGCAAAGGAGAGAAATTCACTAAGTTTTTTAAACCCTTCTCATTCTCCATAAAGCTAGAAAGCCACACTGTGCCAACAATTCTCCTACTTTCTGTTCCATACAGCCAGAGACCTCATCTGGTGTTATTATGAGCATCCTTTAATGAAAACTGTCAAGAGGACAGGACAGCCACATTAAATCAGACCAACAAGACACTCAGTATCCAGTCTGGTACCATGGCTAGAAGGAAATGTAGGAAAGCCCATGTGGACTGGAATAACATACAGTGACAGACAGTTTTTGAACATGCGTGAACTTTAAGCCTCCACAGTGCTCCCTCTCAAGGAATTTCAGTGCAGAACTATTCTGCAAACAAAGGAAACCTCTTTTCTTTTTATCACACGCTTGATGCCTTTGGTATCTTCCTTCCCAGACTGTCACTATTATGCAAAGAGAAAATATCTCTGGTACTTATTCTCCACTTGCAGGGGAAGGACTAAAAAAATAAGACAGATCTTATTGTATACAAAAATAAACCAGTGTTGGAAGAGAAGGACAATGAAGGATGTTGTTCTCCTAACAACTTGAAATAACAGACTTCTCCTCCCTGGGACAGAGCTGTATCCAAAAGGCCACAGCAAACAGTTTAACCTGGTGGTTGTGATTGTAGTCAAAGATTGGAGGGCAGAGATTGCAGGGCTCTGCCTGCCTGGGCTCTTGAAAGACAAGTCAAGTCATTGCCACAAGTGTCACAGCCAGAGAGGAACCTGAATTGTTTCTGAGTCTCTCAGCCTCTTTGGGAGTGATGGGAGGCAACATTATATACATTAACAGACTAATCAATAAAATTACTCACACGCAAAGCAGTTATGTGCATGCTCCAGTGTGTATTTATATCCAGCCACTTAACAAGAATTTTACATAAATGCTGAAAGAATATTCCCAGGAGAAACAGAAACGCTCAACATGTTTTCACAAGAAAACTCCTTCCAACTGCATTTCTCAGGTGAACATGGCAGGCAATTAAACAAATATGTGAGGGTCAATAAGCATGGACAAAGAAAATTTAACTAATATAGAGCTAATCCCAAGGAAGGGAGCTGTAAGTAATGAGAAAATTACCAGCCTACAGAAATAGGAAAAACTGTAGAGCTTTTGTCACCACAGGCATCCACTAATGTCATGTCATATCCTGGGAGACAGACGGTATAGTCTGCTTTAAAGTGACCACTGCTATGAATACATGGGGAGCAGAGCTGACCTGTACCTGAGAGCCCGGGAAAGGCACAGTCTGTCTGATGGCACACTTTGGGAACAGCACACTTTGGGCTTGGAGGCAGATGTCAGTCACCACGAGCATTCCTCCCCCATTCCAACAAAGAGTACAGCCCTGCACTTCTTACACACCATACACAAATTCCCCTGTAGACACCTTGTCCATAATGTACAGAACTGTTTTTAAAAAATCTCAGAACTTAAGAGGTATTTACCTATTTTAGAAACAAAGCACCACTTTGATTTTGCTGCATGTCATGTTTTAAATGTTAATGTTTTTTCACTTTGTCTGTTTCGTTATTTGGAGAAAGGAATAAATATCCTTTTCTGTTAACCTTTCTCTAAACAACAGTTTCTCCAAAATAAAATGCAAATCTTCTACAGCTCTGTTATGTACACACATACACACAGAGCCATGCCTTTTCATACCCACTGTTTTAAAGACAGCCCTCAGTCAAAATCAGGCACATACCAAGACAATTTTCAACACTCTATCCATCTAAGGAAAAATCGTGCTGTTTTCACTAATACAAAACCAGAACAGAGAGATGTTCAACAGGGAATTCAAGATCCCTTCCCTTTCCTATTTACTCACAATCTCACTTGGCTGTTCATTTCATGAGCATCTCACAGTTTCATCAACATGAAATTCAATTTAATGCTTAAATAGTAAAAATAACCAGATATTTGTAACAAGAACTTTAGATTTTTCATTCTGATTTTACTCCCATTTGATTTAGTTTCAATTACTGTCTGTTTACTTTTTTAGTAGCTGATTAAATTTGGGAATGATGCTTGATGACAAATTGTGCATTCTGCTTTTCAAACATTATCCAGTGGGTTCTGCTGGTGTTTACCATACCAGACATGTATTCCAAGTAGTGTTTTCACCGACTCTCCAGCTTGGCAAAGTCCTGCTTTACCAGAGGTATTATTGATGTTTTCAAAATGACAGACATTAAGCAAGTGAACAGAGAGGGGCAACTCACAGTTTTTTATAACACAGCTGGAGGCAGAAAGAAAACTACTTTTTCCCCACTCGAGGTACTATATCAAGCAGGGGTGAGGAACTGAGACTTTTTACCCCAGTCAAGTCAGTACTGAACTCTTATCAGCCTTGAAGGATTTTGTGTGTGCCAATTTTAACAGAGAAATCACAGACATGAATATTTATAAATAAAATTAGTGGTTTTGCTGTTCTCAACATAGCAGGGTATCAGTTCTAGGAAAACATCTCCAGAACAGCAGAAACAAAATTGCATAAGACCAAAGGCCTTACATTTGTTCTACAGAATTATCTTTCTTCTGTTGCAGCCTAAGTAGATCATATTTGCTTTCCTGAAGTTTTGAAATGTGCCTATCAAAACCCATTACTACAGCAGCAACCATTCCTACTAGAAGCCATTAGCCAGCAGGAAATAACAAAACTGTTCAGACACAGGCAAAAAAATAGAGCAAAAATTAGAAATTTGCAGAGACAAGAAAAGGCTAAAAATATCAATGAGCAAGTTTCCAGATATAACCAAAAATACAGTCATAGAAAACATCAATTTTTCAGTAAATGCTAGTTCTACGTAGGCAATGGTCACTAATTAAAACCAAAATATATTACACTATGCAAGAACAGAGTAAATTCTCAGAATTTGGTTGAAAAAGCTGAGAGTACTTTTCAAGATCATAGCTCTATCCTTTCTGTAATAACAGAGGCAGATCTGCTTCTCTCAGGCCAACAGTTACATCAAGATGAAGAACTGTCCTGTCTCTACAGACTGTAAAGGATTCACTATTTTCCCTATAGTTTTCAATTTATGTTTATGACAAGATTTATTTTGACCCATCAGGTTAGCCTTTTGAAAATATTTAACCGTGTCACAGAGGAGAACGAGAGAAGCATTTGGATGACAAGAGTAGCCCAGGGCAGAAGCAGGTCAGCATCTTCAGGATAATGGGGATCCAACTACTCTGTTTGGAGTGTGGGCTAAGATATCTAGAAAAGTAATCAAAAAATATTTAGTCTTAACCAGCCTGAGAATTGTTCCCACTGCTGATCTTAAATTGTTCAAGCTGGTGGGAGCTACAGCAACTTACTGTGATCTCTATGCTCCAAATTACTGACCAAAGAAAAAGTACCTATGGGTGTCTCTAACACAGAAGAAAAGGGGGAGGATATGGCTACAGAGCAGACAGGAACAGGACGCTGCATTTCCTTAATGACTCATTCATTTGGCTGGACCTTATTAATTTGTATGTCTTCAAAATTAAATGCTGTCAATTTTAAAAGGCCACAGAAGATGCAATAATCAGTTTTATCACGGAAGATTTATAATGAACAGCAACAGCTAATATTTAGAGGCATTTCAAGCATTCAATGAACAACCCTAAAAATACAGTAATTTCTTCAGTTACTAAATACATGTGCTTTTTCTTTTCCTGTTTGCAATTTTTGTAATTTTTTTCCCTGTATTCCTTATGGCCACTTAGCAGATGTGACAGGGACCTGTGCTGTGTCAGGTTCCATAACCCAGCGCAGTGATTACATTTCACATTCGAGCCCCAGAAAGCACTTAATTCCTACAAATGCAGCTGGAGGTGGGGGGGAATAGTTTGCAGAAAGAAAACTTCATGCCCTGAGAAACAGCACAAAACCATCCTGACCATTTCCATTAGGATGCCAGGATATTCTTTTTTCAGAACTGTCCTAGCCAGACAGGGATGTCCAGACCTGTTATGTAGCTACTAAAGACACGAAGCTTCATCTGTGCCCTGGTTGCGGGTGCTGCCAGGCTACTACTGAAACTACAAAGGAAAGAGTGTATGTCCAATAGACTACACTGCCCTTCTGCTACAGAAACATCTGCAAACATTTCCCACCTTTATAAGCAGGACAACATTTTGCCCAAAATGATGATTCAAAATTCTTCGGTTCTGAAGAACAACAAGCATTAACTCCAAAAAGCAAGAAATCCAGGGCCAGCAGTCTGAGTAGCGCTACTCAAGTCTTCTGATATTTAAATGAAAACTGGGCTTGGACAGTAACTCAGCTATATATTGAGGATACCTAATTTGAATTAATAAATTCAGTCATCTTCTTCCCCTAGCAGCAAATACATAAGTAGTTAATTGTCCTGGAGTGGCTTTGTGATGTTTGTATCCCAAATCGTTTGTCTTTTTCTGCTGGGTGTTGAGTTCTGCATCTTTAAGCCTGGCTCTGAGAGCGAAGGGGGAAGAGAAGAAGCGTCCAGTTTGTTATCAGAAACTGCACTCGCTCCCCCACATCCTTCTCTGGACTATGTTATCTGCAGTGAATGGCCAGAGAGAGCTCTCCTTTGCTTTTTAGTCAGTTTTAGCTAGCTGAAGCAGAGAACTTCCTGGACTGTGGTTTTGTTCTTTTCTTGGAACTGTTTTGAACCTGCTCTGGACTGAAAACCCAGAAGAGCACCGGGAGTTTCCACCTGTGGCCCACTGGGCCTGGCCAGTGCTGCAGCATTTTCCAGAGCTGGAGGGACTGAGCAACCCACGAGAGAGACTGTTCTGAATTTGTCATCTCCTCAGAGCAGCAAGACATTTTGTTTTTTAGCATTGTTCGTTTTGTGCTGGGGAGTGCTTTGCCTGTTGAATAAACAGTTTTTTTCACTTCTCTCTGAGGAAATTTTTCCCAGGCCAGTTGAGGGAGGGGCCATTTGAGTTTGTTTTTTTCCTGGAGGAACCCCTTTGGAGGTTGTCTCCCAAATTTGCCCAAACCAGGACATTAACATAAAAAAAAGCTTTCACAAAAGAGGAACATATGGGAAACTCCTCCTGATAATCTAGGAAATGTAGATTCAAACTTGGAAAACCTTTGTTTAACGCGAAGGCATAATCAAGAAAAAGTGCTACCAAGACTACATAGGAAAAATAGAAATTTCATAGCCAGTTAAGGAGGTTCACAGAGCATGCAATCTGAATTTTACATATAAAGGAGCAAGGTTCTAATACAGATGAAAGAGTGTCAGAGAAAGCAGCTACATAGATTATGACTGAAGTTCAGATCTTCAGAAAATCCACAGGAATCTGCTAACTGCTGAACTGGAAATCACAACAGGAAACTCTGAAGGACTTCTGAATGATTAGAAATCAGTGATCAAAAATCATCACCAACTACTTTTGATTGCTATGACAGCAGAGTTGATCCTCACATATATCAAGACGGCAACACTGCAAGAGTGAAGAGACAACATTAATATCATATTGTGAAATTCATGAAGCCATAATTAAAAGGCAGCATCTTGTCTTAGCATCTGAATATCAGAAAATGAGGAAAAAATAAAACAAAGAAGTCAAAAACTGCTACAGGAATGAGTTAAAGGTTGGGAGATAATCATAATCTAATTTATTAAAAAATAAAGTATCAATTATTTCCAAAAACACTTTCTTGCTGGACAGACTTCTATTACCGGTTGCTTGTATCCAACAAAATGTCCAGAGTCATTTCAATTATTAGAAAGTCAAGTTACATAAGCTCAGAATGTAAATAAGTTTTTTACTTTTACCAGTTAAAGACTTTTGAAACAACCTGTTGCCTCCTGTGGCTGGTAAGAGATGACTGTAAGAAATTCCATGACCAAGTACCTTAATAGAAACCTTAGTGAAACTGAAGGAGTAATTACTAACATGCAGTAGAAANTCCACCTGCTTAGGGAAGCATCCTAGCTAAATACTGGAGCCTTATGGATCTGAAAGTGCAGTTCACTTCAAATTCCCATTTCTTTTACTTTTTCCATATCAGTTACAGATCTACAAACACAACATGCACATGTTAAACATATTCTGATTTCTCAAGAGCAGCAAAAAGCTGAGTTAAAATATCAATGCATAGAGAACTTATGAAAAACACTTCCTACTTCACTAAAGGCTCCATCCAAGGATACCAATCAATTTTTAACTTTTTTTTTTCTTTCTTAAGTTTTGATCCACTTAGAAGTCAAAATATGTAAAAAAACCAAAAGGCAGACATTCCAGTCACCTGAAATACTAATAAATAACATAATATTTGACTATAATGCCACAAAAAGTATCAAATAGTGAAGTAAGGATATTACATCATCTCTGAATTCAGCCATGGTGAAGCCCATTCCGGGATGTGTGCCCATTCTTGGTGTATGCATTTTGTGACAGGTCAGTGGAAATCCAAAGAAAGACCCATAAAAACGAGCTAAACACAAGAAAATGGGCTTTTCAAGAAGACTTACTTCACGATAAAGAAAGGCTGAATAGTTTAGATTAAAACACATTTTCGCAAACAAGGCAAACTTCATGTGATTACCAAGTATCTATAGCACAAGTTAGCCAAAAGTAAAGGAGATACAGAATAAGAGTTATTTTTGCTGAAAAACATACCATGCTGCCAAACAGCTCATTTTCCATTTGAAATCTGAAAACAAAAGGAGATCTCACCTCAGGAACATGGTGAGAATCTTAAGTACTTTTATTTAATGAGTGATTATTGAAAGCTATTTTTCAAGCTTTTTTTTTTCTTTTATCCTTCTATCTTCAGTGTCACATCTTGGGACTCCTCAGGTTTCTTAAAATATAGAAAGATTTCAGGCTGAAAAGTACTTTTTGCAAGGCCTGGTATTAGCTGATTCCAAGGGATTCCTTGTTTAAAAAGTCATACTCAGTGATCCTTGTGGGTCCCTTCCAACTCAGCATATTCTGTGATTCTGTGAACCTGTGCTGCAGAAGTGGGGTTTGGGTTTTGGCTTCTTTTCTCAGGAAATGACTGCACAGAACTGTTTCACAAATTATGCAACAAAAAAAGCCTGGAGTACTCTCTTTCAGTAATAACATGAGAATGCTTCTTGTTCAGTCCTTATGCCTGCTACCACTCCATGATTTTTAATTCTCTCAATAATTCAGCTGGTGCCTTTGACTTCTGTTTGCTTCACCTTGAAATACTTACAGTCGTCATGTCCTGCAAAGGTAGGAGGCTGTGAAAGAGCAGCTCCAGTCTATTACAATAATACAGTGAATACAACCAGGAAAACTTTCCTGAGAGCAAAAGAAAAACAATCTGAAATAAAAGTAACAGCAGACTGATGGAATATGGCTATTCCTTCTGTAAAAATGGATAGCAGAATCCCTTAGAGGTTTTTGACTTCAAAATGTAAGTCTGTTTTTAATATTCATGATAGGTAAGGCTAGTTGTGAGTAAAGTGCAATAAGAATAATTCCTCCTAAGAAATAAATCAACATCACTATTCATTAAAAAAACCCATATTTTAGAAGCCAGAAAGACACATAAAACTAGATCTTTTTCTTGCCCTTATGAAGCCTTAATGAAAAATGCATTTTTTTCCAATGGCAAGCCAACTGATCTTAATGAGAACAAGCTGTGGACACAGATGGCAATAGATCTTATCTGTGTTAAAACCACCCAGTAAATATTCTTTTTCCATTTTTCAGCGAGGAATCCCTTGGAATCAGCTAGTGCCAGACCTTGCAAAAGTACTACTCAGCCTAAAATATTTCTGTATTTTAAGAAACCTGAAGACTGCCAAGATGTGAGACTGAAGGTACAGGGATAGAAGAAAAAAAAAAGCTTGAAAACAGCTTTTAATAATTTCTCATTAAATAAAAATCGATGTTCTAAAATGTACTCTATCTTATGTAACAAAGAAATCAGGATTCCTAGGTTCTGCAAGTCTTACATTAAAAGGCACATTTTTCTAATATCACCCCACTATACCCATTAGACCGTGAATTGAAGTATATAACGTAGAGAAGGGCAATAAGCATCTTCCTCAGAAGATGCAATGGAAATTGTCTTGTATTTCATTAAATTTATATGCATCATGCTTCTAACAACAAAGCTGTGATACAATTTACACATCATTCTGAGTACATAAAAAACTTTCCATATTTCTCCCAAGCAATGGTAGAGACAGTGACCCACATCAGTAAGAAAATTCTAGTATCTCTTTCTGGTCTATTACAGCTAATAATCAGTTCTACTACTGTGACAATGCTGACAAGTCAAAAATTGTGACTTTTACTCAGTAGGGAGAGAGGAAAGACTCATTTTTGCCAGAGAGGAAAGACTGAAAAGATCCTCAGTAGATAACAAATGAGAGCCACAGGGCTCAACCTATCTCTGATTTCCTCAAACCTCTCTTATTGTCTCCATCATGAAATAAACTCTAAACACGGTTTTGCTTTCCTGAGGAGTCTCACCAAGCTTACTAGATGACATATAAGCACTCTCAGAATTCTTTGTATGCCTTCATCAGTCTTCAAATAAAAATGGCTTACTCTGTGTCTGTAAAACAGAATTAAATTACTTTGTGCTCAGTTACTGAGACAAATGCTGACAATTCCATTTGATTACCACAGACAAGGCTATGCCATCCATTGTGGTATTTTCCTCAGATTTTTTTCCTCTTGATATTGTTCATACTTTTTGGACATGACTTACGAGGTGTGGTGTCCTGTACATATTTATGCAACACTCAGAACTGGTATGTTCAGCATGACCAGGAACAACTCAGCTGCCTATACCTAACCAGGCAGCATAAAGACCTGTAAATTAGTGTAAACTGCCCCAAATTCTGTGTTCCCTATCCTTCTTCGCTACCACTGCTAACTGGTCCAGGCAGATGAAAGATGTCTTATGGACAAACTTTTGTCACTTTTATCCTTATTAAAGTGTGAAAACACCTTCGCCTATCAAACAATCCTTTTCAGTATTACAAGTCTCCTCCTGGAGGCACATAAATTCACTGCCAAGATGGGTAGCCCACAAATCCAAAGAGATGCTCTTGTACACTTTTCTGACTGAAGACGAGTTCTACAGTGGGCTGACCTCATTTCTTCAGTCACTCCCAAGCCAGACTTCATATCAGGAATGCACTTAAGCTTCTGCTGAAAATGAGGGTGGCATTTCAATACTGTTGAGGTTTAAGTCCTTCTATCCTGTTCCTAATGTGTTCCTGACCATGGAATCGTAGAATGGCTTTGGGCTGGAAGGAACCTTAAAGATCATCTTGTTCCAGCCCAGCTGCCATAGGCAGGGACACCTTTCACCAGACCAGGCTGCTCAGAGCCTCATTCAGCCCGGCCTTGAGCTCTGCCAGGGATGGGACATCCACAGCTTCTCTGGGCAGAAGAGGTTTGACCTAGGACCTTGAACCAATCTGAGAAAAGAATCAAGGTCAGAGTCCTCATTTGAGGGTGGAAGCCAACCTCATTGTTGGGCTCCTCTCTTGCTGGTTCTCATACTGTTGTTTGCCCTGTTATACTGGAACAAAGCTTTCAAGCCTTGCTTCCTAACATGGTGGGATTTTTTTTGAATAAGGTCATTAAGGTCTTACTACCCTACAGCCACTAAAGACAACACAGATAATTGTAATTAAATCCCCAAGAAAAGCAATTCCTTAATTTTTCACTGCACTCACAGAAAAAGAATATTTAGACTTCTCAGCACCTATCTGTCAAGAAGGAACTGAACTTTCAAAGTCCCTAACAGCTGAGCTCTGCTTCCAAAAACAGTTTGTATATTTATAGTCATGCTTTCTGACCTCCTTTTCTTATTTTCTGGTGGGAATACACAAACTTAGGAAAAAAAAAGGGGAAAAAAGGAATTTAATTATAGAAATGGTTCATAAATAAAAATTCCATCTTGGTACAGTCAAACATTTAGGGTAAGCCCTGGTGGCCTCTCCACAGACTGCATGTACATATTAGTTTGCTTACCTTTCTTTAGTGGTATTGCTACCTAGTGATTAATTGAAAAAAACTGTAGGCAAAGTGCATAAAAATACTTGGGAAAAACAAGTTCAAAACAACACCTGGAACATTAAAACACTGGACTGGAAATTGTTATGGTACATACCTGCAGTTAATACTCAGTGTTAAACAGTACTGAATTGTTCAAATTATTGGTAAGTTTGGTCCTGCAATAAAGCTGGATACGAAGAAAGTTCAGGAATTCTTTTCCCCTAATGTTCGCAGTAACACACATACAATCTCATAGAAAGATGCTCCTCAAGTTCATTAAAGACAAAGTAACTTAGTTTCAGGTGGATAAGCGAACTTAATTCTTATTTCTGAATTCAATTCTTGGTATCTATACAATATACTAACATGGTTGGACAAACATGAACCTGATTTAGTCTCATAAAGAAGCCAGAGCACAGATTAATTTTTGGGATCTTGAGTTTGGATAGGTAGAAGTTAGAGTGTAAAAAATATGCAAAAAATCATGAACACAGAAATTAGGTAGTGGGCACAAATATAAAGCAGCAAGAAAGGGAAGAAGCAATGATTTTAAAATTCTGAGTCGTGTTTTGAAACTTTTGAGGGGAACTGAACACCTTACACATGCCAGGTGCTAGAGCAATACCTCAGGTTAAAATTGCTCAGAAACGCAAGACTCAGCAATGAATTCACAGCCTAAGTCAGAAGCAGTTCCTTGGAATCTGTGCAGTCACATTCAAGTAAACCCTGTGTAAGCAAGGGGAAAATGTAATCCTTTATCAGGCTATCAGTATTAATCTTCACGTATTCTATAATTCCTCCCATCAAGGTAAGAGTGTAAGAGTGAAGCGTGAAACAAGCTGCAAGATACGCTTGCTGTCACACAATAATCTAGTTGGGCTCTTTCTTAGAACATCCAATTCTCAAATCAAGTGTTTCTCATTCCATCCCAGCATGCAATTATGTATCCATTACCTGTAGCAGTAAAACAAATCCCAACTGTGTCCACTGCTGAAGGTCTGAAGTTGGTCCAGCCTTTACTCTTTGGGTAAACTGGACACCCTGACCCTGATTTGACTTTTTACCAGACACCACTGGCAAGAACATTGTAAAAATAAAAAGGGAGGGGGGAAAAAAAAGAAGAGAAAAAGAGCTACTTAGTGCAGGACCAAGAGAGTTTTATCTTCCTCATGAAATGGAAGGAAATGGATCATATACAAAATGCATGAAATGGGAGCGACAGAGATGAATAATGCATCCGTTACTTGTTTGCATAATGGAGTTATTTGATCTACTTTGACTTCTCAGGCAGAGCAAAACCAAAACATAACGGTTTTCCCACCTTCTTCCAAGAAAGTCCTCAGAAACTCCTGTCCTTTGAAAGGCCACAGGACGCTACAGAATTCTAGTGAACTTCCAGCTATTGTAGGTACACCTGTAAAATGGCACAGGTGATTTTGCTCCCAGGAAGGTACCAATCACTGGGCACCTCTTGATTTAATGAGTGAAGCTCAAGCACTCATGGAGGAGGTGGCAGAAAAGTGTCCATTTGCAGAGAAAATTTGCACAGGGGAAAGAGGAACAAAGGTATTTCAGAGAAGTTATTTTAAGAGGTTTAGGGTCTTCTTACCCATAAACAACACATACTTTTGTGAACTGTTAACACAGTAATTTCCTTCCAAATAAGCATTTTAGAAAGCTCTGGGAACTTCCAAATGTTTTCAAATGTTTTTGCCACTACTTTATGAACTCAAAGGCTGTTTGATAATGTTCAGTCATTTGAACAGCAAAGTTCTGTAGTGAAAGGTTCAGTCCTAAACTAAAGACAGGGGCAGCACCCTCGAATGAGGAAAAGTAAAAAACCTGACCAGACCAGCTTTTCTTGACTTTACATGTAATAGCCCTATCTGCGCAGGTACACAAGGCACTGGCTACTTTCTGGCTTTTTTCTTTTTTAATATTTTAAACTACCCTTGAAAGGATGACATTCTCCTCAAAACCAAGAGAGACACCTCCTCTGTGGCGCCTCTGCACTAATTTTCTTCTAGGCCATTCTGCAGTAGGGAAGGAATTCTCTGCTTCTCAGCTGAAGGTACTCCTTTGTCATAAAAAATTACAGCCAGACATCAGTGACAAAGAGGTAAACCAAGACATAACTCTGCAACCATAGCATATTTTTCCCCTCCTTTCATCCCAAAACATAAGTCATCAGTTGCCAAATTTCTGTGGTCCTACAAACAGTGCCTAAAGTCAGTACACCAGAACTCAGGTGGTTTGTTCCTACAGCTAAACAAACTGGATTTCAGGGTGCAGGCACATGGTATAGTTGAAAATCCTGACACCATGTGTGCACAAACTAACTTTACAGGTGCTCATCAGCATCGCAATAGGAACAATTTTTTTCTACTTTATCTGAAAATTGCTGAGGAATCCTTGTCTCCTGTAATGGCAGAACTATATTTATTGGGTAAAAAAAGTCTTACTGCAGGACAATTTCAGCATTACTTTCATTCTAGCTAATCTAAAATTAACATTAAACCCAGGGACTTACCAATAAAAAATTCTGCCTGATAGAGATTTATATATGAGTCTAAATTTAGAGTCTAAAATATAACTTACATGTAACAACTTTTATGGAGTGCTCTACTGAATAAAAATGGTTCACTTGTCTTAATAAAAACAATTACATTAATAGGACTGCATTTTTCTCAGTTTACATATTGGAAACTCCATAAAATGGTTTTTTTCCCATCTGACTTATTTAGTTGATATAGTCTCTATGCTCTCTCAAATAATTACACCTAGAAGTAAGAGGCTCCTGTAATTTATCTTTCACTATACTATTTTTTTAGCTAATTTCTTTCCCTCATTACTTCTTATATATGAAAGCACCTTTTACTTACTATAT
The DNA here is from genome assembly GCA_013400315.1 of Bombycilla garrulus. Lineage (NCBI taxonomy): Eukaryota > Metazoa > Chordata > Aves > Passeriformes > Bombycillidae > Bombycilla > Bombycilla garrulus. The sequence continues at coordinate 560,294 of VXBU01003983.1, forward strand.
AAATTTTGAGTTCTAGGGGTTTTCTTCCTTAAGAAAGTATCTTCCCTTGTGACCTAGAAGATGCTGAGCTGTGTTGTACAAAGCAATAATATATGGCTTCTCTGACAGAATTCACTTGAGTGTATTGACAAAGTGGGCATCAGTCCTTCCAATGTACATTCAAAAATGAGTATTTTTTTTCAGCACTCCTTTTTATCTATTCCACTTTCTCCCAAAGAATTTTTTGTCTGTCAGAATGCCATTAACTGAGATTTCAGTTCTGATGGTCCTGAATGTTGAGGCCCAATCTAATCTTGATAGGAAGGGCCCCTGGCACTGTTTCTTCAGAAGAAACAATAATGAGAATATATTTTGTAACATGCCAGAGTTGTCTAGTTCTATGTTCTTGTTCTATGAAGCTGTGGAAACAAATGGTAAGAAGTTTTGCCTAAAAAGCCCACTTTTACTGGGAAAAAGGTGGGATGGGTTTTACATCACACACATAAGGAATACAGACACATTTATTGTCATGAATGTAAATGATCCTAAAAGCAATTGTAAATCAGACTAGAAAAGGTAACCAAGTTTACTGTACTCAATCCAAAGAAAAGGGAGAGGTAGCTTGGAAAGTAACTGTTCTTTCCATGACTTCATTGAAAATATTTATGAATACAGCTAACAGTTGCACTACCCTCTCACAACCTCCATCCCTGAAAGGTATGCCATAAACCTAATTCTTGTATAAGGACAGTAATTTAAAAATGAGGTTGTACATGGCAGTCACATTTGAAGCAAATTAAATATGTTTAGGTGTTTTGACAGCTCACTAACCTTCCAGTACACAACCTTTTCCTGGCAGTCAGAGCACAATTTCCTGAGTCAACTCCCACAAGATCAGTACTAATAGTAGTTTAAGGCAGAACCTACTTCCTACAAGTAGGGGGAAATAGCAAAAAAAATTTAGCGTGATGCTCACTGTTCTGACTCTGAACTTTTTCCTTACAGATAGCCACAGCGATTTGAGGTGAATGAGCAAACTGTACAAGCTGCTTTTAGAAAGCTGGGATGCTTCTTTTATCTATCCTGAAGAAGATTCACTCAGTTTGTGCCTGTAGCATTTGCTCTGTAAAAGCCAAGCTGCCAGTCTCAGGCAGGCATCCAAAATCCAGTCGCTGTTTTTCCTCCTACAGACTATTTTCAGGAACAGATGTGAGCAGTCCAGTGGTGCTCCCCAGGAGGAGCCCAGAACCAAAGACACCTATGATGAAATAATTCATCACTTCTGAGCTGAGACTTCATTGTATATTTTAAGACAAAAGCAAATTCTATGATCACCCACAATAATACAATTCAAATAAAATGTCTCTCAGTGGATTCCAATGGCATGGGAATGGCTAGTAATGGTTTTCCAGGAAGATATCTGGTCTGCATTTAAGCACCAGAGAGAGAAGAAGTTGGGCCATATCTGTACTTGATTTTCCTGATTAGCAATGCAAATATCCCCGGCCTTGCTAGGTATTTGCACTCAGAGTCATCAGGGCAAAATAAATAGTCTTAGAAAAGCTGCAACTCCAAAGCCTTTCAGTGAGTAGTCAATCTAGGGAGGAGAAAAGCAAAACCAGATTTAAGGCAGAGCTGCACACAGGTAGCAGCATTTACATCTGCATACTTCCCAAAGAAGGAACACAATCTAAACCCAAGGATAAGCCAAATAGAGACTCCAATTTAAAATAAGACTGCAGACTCTAGAAAAATTTATACAGTTGATCAGGGTTGTTTTTTTCCAAAAAGGCAACATGTGGTGTGGGATTTGGTAGGGGCAGAAGGTAAAAGGAAAAGGGTCTGATTGTCCCAGTTATGATACTGTATCAAAAGGCGAAAATAATTATTGGTAACATCCTTTTAAAAAGAGGACGCAGAAAAAACATCCTTTTAACCTGCACAAAGGCACTCCAGAAGTCAGAATGAAGGTCTGCCAGAAACCAGACTGATCTTAACAATTTGGATCATGTCCACAGAACTGTATTTACTAAGAGCACGTTGCTTGTACTGGTGGTTAAATTGAACATAAAGATCAATAGTACCTGGAAAAGTGATAGAGACAATGATGCCCTGAATGATGAGCTGATCAGCCTTTCCTGCAAGAGGGAAGAACATATCCCACCTGCCTTCATTCTCCCTCCAAAACGTAAAATGTCTCTCTACAGAGGCTGCACTCAAAAATGCAGGTCACAGAACAAAGCACAACTGGAGTTTGAGGGCCATCACAACCGGTCAGGAGCTCCACTCCTCTCTGTTGAGATCACGGATTGCTGCCTCTGTTCTTCAGGACCAACAAGGATTCAAATGATATTAGTGAGAACTGTCTGCATGCTGCAGACTGAAAGAACAATTCATAATGTAAAGCTATTGCCATAAAGTCATACAGCTACGGATTATCTGAATGGATAATTACAAACATTCTCACGCTTGCAACCCAAAATTATTTGGGACTTAATCAAGGCCAGAAATAATAGGGGGGGGAAAACATCAAAATACAAGGACTTTTCTTTGTAACAATGTTTATATCTTTGGAGAAAACAAATGGAGCAGAACAAGAGCACAGTCAAATTCCCAGTGTTTACAATGGACAAGTGAGGTATTCTTTCCTTGTTTTAAGCTATTGGCAATAATGTTATTCTTTCATGTAACTCTTACTAAAAAGGTACAGGTACAGCTGTTGTACAGAATTCATGCTTTTCAAGCCCTGCTCTTCTTCCACCACTCTTTCCTGGATAGGACTTGGAAGTTTCCCAATTTAGGAGGAGAGCTTCAGTGGCCCCAGCACCCCAGTGACGTACACACGGTGCTTCCTATCCACGCCAGCTTCCCTTTCTTTCCCTCATCTGTGACCCATGGCAGTCATTTCTCATGTTACACACATAAATACAAACACAGGATTAATGGAAAGCCTATGGAAAATTCAGTGAGAAGTAGGGACTTCAAAGGACATCTTAATTATTACAGGTATTTCAACATTTTCACCATTTAGCAGCGTTACAACAAAGATACACAAATAAGGGAAACACTTAAATTTGCTGCAGTACAACACAATGACAAAGATGCAAAATGTCTCTCCATACAATCATGTAATCAAAGAAAATATTTTTAGGTAAGACTTGTAACAAAAATGACTACTATAATGTACCATTTTCTTAAACAATGTTAGAAGGCAGTTAGAATAATCCACTTATGCATAATTAAAAGCAACTCTCAATCACCTATGGAAATGAAACGTAACTGAAATGTGCATTAAACAGGCAAAAAATGTATCTTCCTTAGTAGCTTTTTGAATAATACCTCATAAGAATAGCTTTTTATACATCGCAGTCTACGTAGCAATAAAGTGGTTCCTGAGAAAGCAATTATCATTACAGAGAAATCTCAAATTTAAAATAAAAATTCATTCTACTACCAAGAAAAATAGAAAATCAATCTCACCATTTCTCAAAAAATATTACAGAATAGTCATATCAGGATGATGGCAGCATTCCAACGAGCATCATCTATTAGTTATGCACACAAAAACTCTGTATAACTAAGCTACCAAGAAATGCCTCCTTCAGCCAGTCTAATGCAGTATTTACTTTCAAGGGCAGTGGAACAACATGAATTAGAGAGTTTAGGCTCTACAGAGCAAATATTTGCTCTCATGTGCTTAAAACATATTTGTGCCACGTCTTGTACATACTGGAAAGTAATGATGTCTTATCATATCTGGTAAATTTCACAAGTTCTGGAGTGCTGCTTTCTCTGACTTCCTTTCTCGGAAGAGAAATAAGATGCTTTGTCTGAGCTCAAATAACACAATGAATATCCAACAGCATTTGATAGATATGATTAGTGATGGAACTGGACAAATGGTATCAAAAGTTGTTAAACACCTCAAGAGGTAAAAACATGCATTTGGTGGGGCTTTGACTGTTAGATAGGTTTCTAGAAATACTCAAAAAGCCATCTGCCATTATCATACAGCAGGACTCTCTCCACGTGTCTTTCTTTCATTTTCTCCCCATAAGAAAGGATTAAGATCAACGCACATTTTTAATAGTTTTACCAGTCTTTCAAATTATACAGTTTCCCAGAGAAGCTATTTGAAATCCATGTTTTAATATTTCAAAATTACACTTTAAAAATATGTTAATTCAGGAAAATGCACTGCTGGTGGTGCTTCACTGCATTTCAGGATGAAAACAAGTATCAGAATGCCTTCATTTCAAAAGAACCTATAACAATTTACTAAACAGCCCTAGCAAGCCTCTAACTCTAGGACAGTAATCTATACCTTGTAGTCTATTTAGAAAACTCCCAATATATAGTGCAGCATTTGTTATCCAATTAAATGCACCACCAAATCTATATTTTAGATCTTCCCTCCACTCAAAGATTTAACCACTAGACACTTAAATAAATATGAAGGGATAAAAGTATTTCAAACCCTGCACAATCAGCAAGCCAGCATAATTCAAAATTTCGTGTTATCTCTACTAAATCAACTTTCAGAGAAGTTTCAAAAGTAAATAAGTTGAGATGCTTACAGTTATTATCTAAAAATAAGAATCTGGATATTCTGATTCCCTCTTCTGTTGTAGTAGAAGAAAGAAGTGTTGAGCTTGTTATAGAAAAATGTCTAAAACAAATGATTTCTCAAAAAACTTATATGCACATCTTCACATACTCCAAAGTTGAAAAGAAAAAAGCGATGAGCAAAAGTAGCTGGCAATGGAAGAGAGTCTTGACACAAGTATAAATAAAGCAGAGTGGAAATGCAAAGCTCAGAAGGGATGCCATGTTTTCTGGACATAAATCAGACAGGAAAAATGGATCACAGAAGGATGAAAGAGCAGCTGACCACAGAATCACACAGCAGCTGAGCCTGGAAGGCACCTCTGAAAATCATCCAGTTCCAAGCTCTGCTCACAGCAGGCTCAGCTAAACCAGGTTGCCCAGAGCCATGTACATTCAGGTTCTGAACATCACGAACAGTGGTCACTCCATCACATTTATGGACAACCTGCCCTGGTGGCCTGGGACCCTCACAGTGAAATCAAAAAAAAAGGGTTTTTTACTGCTTCAGTCTGAAGCCCTACCTCTTGCCCTGTCACTGACTACCCCTGAAAAGAGTCTGCCTGTCTCTTTGATGTAGAGAAAACCCCCAAAACCTTCTCCTCTCTACGCTGTACAGGCTTGCTCAGCCTCTGCTCATTCAACAGGCGCTCCAAACACTTGATGATTGTGCTGGCCCTTGGAGCTCAGTAAGCAAATCCCACTACCTATTTCATGCAAGTAAATGAAAACTGGTTGCCTTGAGAATAGTTCTGATAGGTCTGGGGGCCAAATTTAACTTCAGAGTGATTCTGATCCTGCGGTAAGAAGAAAACAGTGCAGTATAACAAATATTGTCTGATTGGCCTCTAAGCAACATCTACTTTCCCTCACCATCTTCTATAAGTTAAGGAAGAATCAAACACAATAAATATCTTATTTATCTTAGGAAGTTTATATATGTAGGATGTTGGGAAGAAATGTATTTCCTTTCACTACTTTTTCAGTGATAGACAAAAGAATAAAATCTTTATAGATGAACAATAAAGAAATGCAGTTTGATGTAACTCAGTAATATCTTACAAAACAGTCAAATCACAGAAAGACAGCAATACTCAAAAATCTGAAGATAAAAAATTGAATGTTCTGCATTCCCATAGTAGTAATAATGTTTACTATATTCATGATCTCAAACAGCAATGGACAAAAAAGTATTAAAGAAACACAAAAGATGACTCTAAGTATGTTAGTAAAGACCAAGAAATTTCCAGGAGACCAGTCCTTGATAGACATCAGTTTACAGTACTGGCAAATGCAAACCAGAAGAAAAAAAATCATACGCATTACTGAGATTTAAACAAAAGCATAGATAACCCAAAAGCAATAATTTTTCATTTGCAAAAAAGCATTTGCCTACTACCAGAAGTCACCAGCAAAAATTACTGTATTTCAATGTCTACTGCTATAAAATTGTGCTTAAAAACAAAGTTAAATTAGATTTTTTTCCATTAAGGTTATTACCATGATTCAGTACACTGTTTTGAATATAAAGACTCAGCAGCTTTTGTGTCCAGTTTTTTTTTTTTTCCACTTTCTTCTCTAGATTAAATTAAACTTACCTCTTGTGTAGGTATGATGAAGTACGAAAAATGCAGGAAAAATAGTTACTACAGTTGCTAAAAGTTTTTTTAAAGTAAGGTAGACAGTAAGTTTTTTTCTATTGTTAACTGGTTTTAACTGTAAACTTTTTTTTCCTGAGGAAAAATATTAACTATAGTGTGTATGCATGAACAGAAATTTCCTATTTTAACAATGAAAACACCCCTCTGCAGTATATTACCTGAGTAAACTGATAGTTAACTCAAGAACAGAGTCTGCACAGTTCATAGGAAGCTGTGTCCTTTGCACTGACAGCAAAAGTGTGTTTATTATCTAACAGGAGTTTAGGTGACTTCATTTTGACCAAAATTCTACCACAAGTCCAGAGCACTAAGAAAACTATGAAGCTGATCAGACACAGGTTTCAAAAATGTATCGGGATGCTTAAGTCTTGCTGGAAGTATGTGAGACATGGTGTGGGTACATGCTGTGATGCACCCCAAAACCCCATTCTGAAGATGATCCAGCCTGAGCCCTGGCTGGAGCACATCAGGACTCCCAGCTCACATGCTTGGCACACCTCTCTGCAGAAATCAAACCCTAGAGAAGGTAATTCATCACCTGAGGATCACTCTTCAATTCCAGTCTATCAGTTCAGACATAGTAATTTTGCCTGTGAGCCAGCTGTAAAATGGGGCTAATAGTCTTTGTATTACCTCAAAAGATACAGGAATACTTGCACACCTTCCAAGATAAGCCTGTCAAATCTCTTACAGAATGGCCCAGGTGCTTTGAAACCAAAATGCTGCATATTTATCAAATTGCATATATCTAATTGTGCTTAATACTTCTAGAGACATTTTTCAGACACTGTACAGGCCTCTGAATGCAGTGATAACAAATGAGAACTCTGAATGAAGCTGTGCTGTGTTTATGCGTGGATTTGCTATAGCTTATGCCATTTCACATCTGGGAAAGACAACTCTCAGCCAGTCTGCCATGAGAAGTGTTCAACCTGGCTAGAGTCTCCATGCTCCTTACTGCAAGGTTTTCTTACTGCCTCCCAGGACACCCTGATCTTCCTACTCTTGCCTCAGTCACCATTTCTCAATCTCTCTTCTGGGAAGAGTTCTTCCCTGCATCCATCCCCCTTCTCTGCAACTTCCCCTTTGCTCCCACCAGGTATATTTTGTTCATGTTCCACCAGCCAGCTAAACTTCTAGGCCTCACATCTTCCCTTGCCAAACACAACAGGAAGAGCCAGTTCAACTAATCAGCATTACCTGACAGGATCATCTGAACATCTCTGCTCAGCAGAGAAAGATCCAAAAATTGCAGCCATAGATCCAAAAGAATTGGAAATGGATTTAATGCTATCACCTGTCACATGCAAGATAAACCAAAAATCTCCTGGCTATTTTAATTTGACAGACAGCATCATTCAGTCAACCATCTACCCCATTTCATGTTTTAACTTAGGGGGAAGGAAATATAGAAGCAAATAGAACTGACCCAGATGAATTTAAATGCTCAAGTTCAGACTGCTAACTAGGATGAAAGGAATTTTTGCAAAGGTTTTCTTCTTTGAAGAAAACATTGATAACCAAGATTAGCTCCTGCAAAGCATAGACTCATTTAAATTTTTTGTCTTTAAAGCAAAGATACTGTAGCTAAGCAACCTGGCTCTTTCCTAAACTGAAAGTTGGTTTTCATAGCACCTTGTTTATCACTGAACTCTGACAAACCTCCACTTTATTTTATGTAACAGTGTCTGGGGGAGTGCCAGATTAGATCTGGTTTACTGTCATAAGGGGACTTTTCCCATGAACACAGATGATGCAGAAGTTATTTTTAAAATAGCATCCAAAATGTTCTTTGTGTCTACTGCATGCTCTTCAAATATCCTGCTTTGCTGGAGAGAACAGATACACCTGTCTGCTTCTGAATCCCAGGAGCACTGGCTATGTTTTCTTTACCTGCAGACTGAAACGAGCCACTGCCCTGCCTTAGATTCTCCCTTCAGCCCAGGATTTGATACAGCACTTAGTATTTGTTTTCTACTAGTAAAGATGTTATTTTAAGACAAAATATATCCTGACATGTTCTCTGCTCTGGTTGGGTACTGCTCTTATCATATGTTGGATGCAATCTGTGGCTTCAAGAACAATTATTTCCAAATTAAAAGTTAACTATAGTCCATAAACCCATTCACTCAGACTGAATCACTTAACAGCTTTGCTCCCAAATTCTTCTAATTCTGACTGCACTTTTCCTAATGGATAGGACAGAATATACATGCAAGTAATAAGCAAAATCAATGTCACCGGGTATGACCCAGTGGGTTATGACTTCAGATGCTAATCTCTTGCCATGGTTCCCCTCCCACAGACTGTGCACATTAATAGCATCTTCCCAGTCTGACAAGGGCACTGAAAAGCATTTGCTTGAAAAAAACCTGGAAAGCATTGGGTTTTTTCCTCCCTCCTCTCTCCCAACTCAGTCCCCATTACAATTCTATTTTTAATCAGCCCCCGCCTCCCCCTCAGCTCAGTTGCTTGTAACCTTGCACACAGTATAATAAAATTTGATGGTCCCAAATGTTTTGCTAAACAATGGAAAAAAGATTCTGGCTGCACTGCTCATTTGTATTCCCTTCTCAATCAGTTTTGTGTTCGTGCACAATAAATAAAGACACAGTAGGCCTATGCATCCTTCTGCAAACACAGATACGCAGCCACTGTACACAGACAGCACTGCAGTTTTCTTGTTTACTCTGCTTCCCTCATTTCCTCTGGATATTTTTGCATGCTGTCATTTGTGGAATACTGTTGAAACCCAAAGGGACATCAGCTGAGCCTGCCTCACACTGCAAGCTGTTGACAGGCTCATTAAGGCGAGGGGAAGAGTGTGGAGTCTGCTGCCACTGCTCACACACTGATGCTGCTGGCTGGAAGGATCCGGCCGAGCTCAAGGGGCCACACCAGCTGATTTCTTCAGAGCCTCCCCAGCCTTGACATTATTGCTGGTGTCTCCACAAGGACTCTAAAGTTGTTACTAAAAGTGCCAGCAGCTGCTGTCAACATTTATGGAGAAGAAATCCAATATAGTAAAAGTCTTCAACGGTTTCAAACAGGGTAAAAGTGCATCTTTTCTTATTCCCATAACCAGCCTTGACTGTATATTGTACAGTATGCATGTACAATGAAGTGACTCTGCATTTGTTATTGGTTAACTACACTTTTTCTGGTTTTTAATTTCAGACTTGTCTGCATCACTTTATAATCTACCCAACTTAATTATATCTAATTCTGCACATATTACCTGTCACATTTCTTGCAGCCCCAGAGAATCCAAATCTCTTGCCCAATAGCTTTTGGGGAAGCCTTTGCCTAGGTTGGGAGTCAAAGTAGCAGGCAAGAAGCAAAATGTAGCTCTCTCACAAAAATAACACCAGGTCATCAGCCTCTTTTTGGTTGATCCAGTTATTAAAACAAAAAAAGAGAAAAAAGTAACAACTGAAATAGATTTTAGCCATGGTTGCAATTTGGCTTTCCTGTGTTAAGTATCACCTAACTTCCTGCCTACTTAGGCTGAGCAGTGTCCAGTTACCCTGAGGTTAAAGGAGGACACTCTTGTTCATCTAGGCTGCTATGAAATCAGGGATGTATGTGCACTGTCCACAAAAGAGAACAAATCAGGAAAAAAATCCTTACATATTAGGAATTTAAGTAGTTGAATTAAAAACAGGGAATCCAAGGTTCTCAGTGCTTGTGTTTATTTTGTACTCGAGGGCACCATACATAAAGAAAGATATTCAAGAGCCACCAACTCCCCTAAGGAACACCTAAACTTAAGGACAGATGGAAGTTTAAGAAGATTAGTATGTCTCAGCATTTTGCATATTTGAGCCATAACAGTCCTAAATCACTTAATCTGACAATTTTTTTTCCAAGCAAGGACTAGCACTACAACTATTCCATCACAATCAGGTTGCTCTTGATGACCTTCTGAAGACAAATCCCAGTGTCCCAGTTAGCATCATCTCCTAATACTGCCGTGCCAGACTATGTGAAGGCAATACTTTCAACAACCGTCTCTATTTTCTGGTAGAAGTTGGATCCTATCCATGCCTACCCTTTTTTCTGTCTAGCACATACAGACCACTGGCTTACCATATGTTTCCATTCACTGTCATGCACCTCCATCTCCCTCATTTCAACTGATTTTTAGTTAGAAAAACATTTCAGAACAGCACAGAAAGTAGGAGAATTTGTCTGCCATGTGTCTAGTAGATTTTAGCCACCATAAAAGCATTTTGATGAATCCATAACTTTGGTCTTTTCCTCTTGATCTTGCATAAAGTCATGCTCTGTTTTCATAACATTAGGGAAGAAGAGTGTTGTATTTCTGAAATCTTTAAAAATTCTCAAATATTGAGCTTTATGCCTTTGGTTGAATGGTATTGGTGGCCTGGCCACATGGTATGGGATGCAGTAAACACTTTCAGAGCCAACTCAGAAATTCACTTATGGCAAAGGCTTATCAAACAGTCTGCACAGAGGCTATGCTGCAGCAAATATTCAAGTCATCTAACAAAACTAAAGTGAGCAAGGAGGGTCTAACTAAAGCAGAACTGGAAACCCAGATATCTCCATTCTCTTCCTACTCTGCCAGAGACAGACTTTGTAAGTGGGGGCACAGCATTCAACCATCAGCAGATAATTGTTTAACTACTCGTAGGTAGATAAAAGCACAGGGAACGTGATTTAATTAGCATTTATAAGCAAAACTGCAGGGAAAATATTGTTGCACAACTACATAAGTTACCCTTACTCCACACAGCAGATTCCAATGAAACAAGTATGAAAAGGAGGACATGGGACCTTCTCTTGGGTTCAGCTGTGGTAGTTTCTTCTCACTAGTTGGCACAGTGCTGTGTTTTGGATTCTCTGTGAGAGAAACGTTGGTAGCAACAACCAACACATCAGGGTGCTAAGCAATGCTTACATGAAGTCAAGGACTTTCCAGTTTCCCGTGCTCTGCCAGTGAAGAGGTGCACAAGAGGCAAGCAGAGCTGACCTGAACTGGCCAAAGGGATATCCCACACCACGGAACACCATGCTCAGTATTGAAGCTGGGAAGAGTTGGGCAGGAGGGGTCACTTGCTGCTGGGGGCAGGACAGGCATCACTCAGCAGGTGACCTTGTGCATCACTGGTTGTTCTTGGGTTTCATTTTTCTTTTCGTTCCCCATCATTTTAGTAACAGTGTATTTTATTATCATTAGTATTGTTATATTTTACTTTGTTTCCATTATTCAAGTGTTCTTGTCTCAACAAAGATAAGACTGTTCTTATCTCAACCCACCAGTTTTATCTCTTTTCCCAACATCTCCTCCCCACGGCAGTGGGGGCAAGGGGAGTGAGTAAACAACTGTGTGGTACTTAGTTGCCAATTAGGGCAAAACCACAAGAGACCTAGGACTCGATTTTTTCCCCTTTAATTCTCAGTTGCAGAGATGCAACTTACAATCCCACCCCTCTGCTGACATATTTCACTTATAAGATATTAGGAGAAAGAGGAGCACTTGCCAAAGTATATAATCACATGGAATATATTAAGAAACAAGGTTTACAAGACAACATGGGAAACAATATTTTCTTCTAGGAAGAAACATGAGTGATTTAAAAAGTATTCCCTTGAACTCAGAAGTCAAAAAGGAAAATATTTAGTCTTAGATTAGTCTTTATCAAAAGCTTCATTTCACATTTCAAGTTTATTTTATGAAAAAAAGACAAAAATAACAAAAATATGTTTACAAAAATTCTGAGTTCTTCTTGCTCAAATATGTTAGCAGCGGAATTCATCAAAACCAACTGTTTTTCTAAATTTCGATCAGGCTTCGATAAATTGGCATTTTACAGAATATTAGGCAAACATCTCGACTTCTGGTAGACAAACGTCAACTTTCCCTACATTTTAACTGTCCTTTCCAAAAACTGCAGAAATGCACATGGCACCTACTCTCGCAGAAAATAAATGAATGCCTTTGAAATCACTTTCACACAGCAGAATTAAAAATAAAAATGTATTTTGTTTAAAAGTTTCATTGAACACATACGGCTGGCCAGTCTGAATGATCTATGATTTGCTGACAGATGGAACCAGACACAGACCTTCAGAAGAAAGGGGAAGCAGGAAGGAGCTGAGCACAAACATTTTAGTCAGCTCTGTCAAAATGTTGGCATTTTTACTAAGAAGGAATTACAGTATCCAATTCTGCCTGTTATTCAGTATCACTCTATCAAATGACCATGTTTTTCTGAAAAAGTACCTTTAGCATTTCAGCTCCTTCTATATTTTGCAAAGCTGTCCAAGCAAAAGTGGCACTGACATTAAAATCCTATTTTGATTTTGAGCACAAAATAACTGTTTTACTTGAAAAGCAGAACCTAATATTTCCTTGGTAATCCTTTTTCCTGTAACTTATCTCCTCACGATAACTTTGTTTTAACATCAATATTTCTGAAACAAAGGCACTTATGAAACTCATGCATTCCGTAACACCTTACACAGAAAGATGTCTTCAGCCCTAAAACCACATTTAATGTCTATAAAATAAATAACATTTATGCTACAGAACACTATTCAGTGTAAAGATTTGTTACTGAAGTGAAGTCCCTTTGGGACAGACATACCTCAGAATTGTTGAGATGACACCTGTGCGTCCCTGAGAACCATCCCTCGCTCGAACACTGGTCAATGTCCACCTTCTGCAGATTGATGTCGACTTTGACAACACCTCTGAAAATAGAGAGGAAATAGCCTTGAACACAGCTACAGAAATAGGTTAAACATTTTTTATGAGGCTGCAGCCTGAAAAGCAGAACTACACCTTTCTTCTAAATACAGTATTTGATAAAATGTCTAAAACCAGAGAAGTTTTGTGCTCCCAGAGCCATGGTCACAGAAACACATTCTTATTTTAAACTTTACTGAGATGTACTATGACAAGAGCTCAGTAAATCTAACATATTAAGAGCAGGGTGGCAGTTAAGAACAAATTGTATGTTCATACAATGTAATGCCCTTCACATTTTACCATGCGCAAAGACCCAAAATAAATACAGTGAAAGACCTGTGCTACTTTTTCTGAAGCCAGCAACCTTCCCAGACAGTTCTGAATGAAAGGTACCAGACACCACACCTCGCTTCATATCCAGGAAAAACTACATTCTCCCCTTTGCTCCGGGGAATCCTAATTGCCAAAACTGGAAAAAGCCTTATTTTGTACCCTCCCCAGAGACAACCTGGCCCCCAGAGACATTCAGGCCTCTTCTCTGCAGCTCAACATCCTCCTCCAGCCGGCATCCCAGCCCTCTCCTGACACATCTGCCAACTGGCCCTGCAAAAAAAACCTGCTACAACATCAGAAAGCTGCACAAGCCAGAAACTGAATGTGATGCCAAAAAAAATGTTTCCTACACACACATCCTAAAGGACCATCTGAATTGTGTTAAGTCCTATACCAAGGAGTCTTTGGGTTTCACCATTAACTGTTTACCTCAAAAATTTTTTAAGAGAAAAGCTAACAAGCCAATTTAGAAGCTGACATCCACTTTATATAAACATAGAAAACATCAGAAGAAAAAAACCTACAAGACTGTAGTTCTACATCTTTTAAAAAAAGCCTTCAAAGATTTACATATTCTCCAGAATGACCTAGGACATTCATAGCATCATTTTGTCAGAGCATGTCATCTATGACTGCTTTGCTGCAGTCCAGACTTGACAAAATGTCAATATGCAACTTCCAGTTGCTAAATTGTTACACAAACTCAATCATAGTGGATGAATGCTCTGTGCTAATTTCTTAAATCTAGAATACTGTTTCTTTCAAGTCAATCATTTCAGCCACTTGGGACAGATGTTTTCATTTCCACAGTCTGGAATTCCACAACTACAAACACCATCATCTCCCTTCTTTCAAGCTGACAACTAGCAAGGGCATGGGCCAGCCTCTATCTCTGAAGCACCTCATTCACCTCGAAGTGTGTTCCCTCTTTTAATTAGTGCTCATAACACAACAATAGTAACAAGGCAGCTACAGAGCCATATATTTGAGAGGATACCTACAAACAAAATTAGAACAGGCATAAGAGTGAGCTTGATAAGAACCAGGACAGTACTGTTCCCTCATATCTGACCCCAGAACAACAAGGGTCCACAACAGCTAAATTTGGACATTCATCTTCAGACATGCTATACAGTAAATGGAGAAATAACTACATCATGTAAGGTGGTCAGAAAAATGAATCAGAAAACTACATAAAACAGCCAGTAGGAAGTTAGTACAGGAGTATTTAATCCCACTCAGTCTCCTGACTAGAATCTAAATCTAATGCTGAACACATTCAGAAATAATTTGAAATATTTAAGTGCTAGTTCTAGCAAGTTACTTTTAAAATAGCACACACCACACTTCTGGAATATTCTGATATATTTTTAGTTTACAACTCTGTACCTTTGTACACTTGTTTTGAACAGCAGTTTCAGCAGAGACTGCCCAAACCATGTTTCTACCCCAAGGAACTGTTTTTCCAATATTCCATATGAGCAATAACCTTGAGAGGAAAAATGGCCATGCTGCACAGATCACCTCTTTAAAATGCTGATATCAACAGATTACAAATTTAACCTGGCAAGAAGTTGCCAGATCCAGATGCCCACAGCAGTAAAGATAACAGATCAATCATCTGATCACATGTAGATCCCACCAGGTAGGTTTCTAATATTTTCTGGACATTTATAAGCTAATACAAATATTAGTGTGTGGGCTGAGGACAGGACCTGTTCTGCAAGTGAATAATCTCCCCATGGCTGCATACAGGCACAAAGCAGGCAGCAGGACCATGACCAACGCTACTCCTTGCTCTCCTAATTCATGCTATAGATCAGTCACACCTGCAAAGCTGTCAAGGATTAGCATCATCCCAACTACTCTAAAGAAGTTGGTTTATACAGTAGGAAAAGCAGCGATGATTCAACTTCAAAAGAAATGAAACCTATTCACTTGGGAGACCTGAAGCACCTGAGGGAAGAAGGTTTTACTTCTCTTATATGGAAAGTTTCTCCCTTGTGTACATTCTGTTTTTAACTGGTAGGAGAGGAAACTCACCTTTCCCTCCTCAAATACTTCTGCAAAAAGAAGAACATATTGCAAATAAAGGACAAACCAATCCCTGCCAGAAGAGAAGAAATACACACAGCAAACTCTTAAAGGTATCACGAACAAGTCCTATAGAAGCAGAGTGCCAGTAAAAAAGAAGGATATAACTATTGTCAAAAGAAAACTTACCTAGAGGTTACTTGTGAGAAAGACAACACACACAGAGAAATTAGGGTCAGTAAGTACACTGAGAAAGCATTTGAGTATGGCCTTGTACCAGAAGTGCTGCAATTTGGAGAATTCATGGCATGTTCTAATGGGACAAGCATCTGAAAGCAGGAGAGCATCCTAACAGTCACAGCCACATATTGGAAAGAAAGGAATATACTTCTGGACTTCTCACATCAGAATTGATTAGAGAACCTGGATCCTTTGAAATATCTTTAATACAATTACTTTGTTAAAAATAGATGTGAAAATCAGATTCATACATTAACTATCATTGGAAGAAGCCTCTTGTGATCAATCCAATCAGCTCAAAGCAGGTTCAGTTAAATTGGGCAGCTTTTATACCTACAATAATGAAGACTTCACCATCTCTGGGAAACCTGATTTAGAGACTAAATTCACAGTGACCAAAAAAAACCCCAAGACTTATGATGTTTAAATGAAATTTCTTGTATTTCAGTTTGTGCCTCTTGGGCTTTCCATGTTTTCATTGAATAAGGCTGAGAAAGGTCTGTGTCTCCTTTACACTTTTTCACTGGGTATTTACACATAAAATGTCCCTGGAGCCTTTTCTTCTCCAGGCGGAACAGCACCAGCTCAGTCAGTCCTTCCTGTGTGTCAGACACTCCAACCTTTAACTTTCTGTGTGGGCCTTCACTGGTTTTGCTTCAGTACCTCCATGTCTCCTGTCCTGAGGAGCCCAGAAGTGGACACAGCATTCTTGATGGAGCCCCACAAAGCTGGGCAAAGAGGAAGGATCGCTTCCCTCAACCCACTGGCAGAACTTCCTCCCACCAACCAGGAGGCTTTCGGCTTTCTTTGCTACAAGCACACATGGATGATTCACATCAAACTGGTGTCCACCAGGAGTATATCCATAGTGACTGACTTCTAATTGGACACCAGTCATCTAGAAGGCTGCTGAATTGATTAACTGCTATTTCCCCCTCAGAAAACCATGCTGACTACTCCAAATCACATTCCTCTTCTTCATGTGTTCCAGAAGGGGTTTTCACCGTGATTTTCTCCACCACCTTCCCAGGACTGAGGTGAGACTGATCAGCCTGCAGTTCTTGGAAGACATCAAGTACCTTGGACTTTCGAACATCTTTTGTCAAAGTACCCTTTTCCATTCAACAGCAAAGACCTTGGAAAAGACCTTTTAAGATCATGCAGTCCCAGCCATTAACCCAGTTAATGATCATTCAGTCTCAGCACTGTCAAAGTCACCACTAAACCATGTCCCCAAGTACCACATCTTCTAAATACCTCCAGGGATGGTTACTCAACCCTGACAGCCTGTTCTGATGCATAACAATCCTTTCAGTGAAGTGACTTTTCCTAATACCCAATGTAAAACTCTGGCACAACTTGGAGACATTTCCTCTTGTCCTATCACTTGTCACTTGGGAGAAGAGACCAACCCCTACCTCCTGTCAGGTAGGTGTAGAGAGTGATAAGGTCTCCCCTGAGCCTCCTCTTCTCCAGACTAAACATCCCCAGCTCCCTCAGCTGCTCCTCATCAGACTTGTGCTCCAGAGCCTTCCCCAGCTCCACTGCCCTTCTCTGGACACGCTCACATGCCTTTAATGTCTTTTCTGCAGTGAGGGCCCCAAAACTGAACACAGGATTTGGAGGACAACCTCACCAGTGATAAGTACAGGGGAATGATCGCTTCCCTGATCCTCCTGGCCACACTATCGCTGATACAAGATACTCAAGATTACAGGTGTGTGCAGAGTGTCTCCATATTCCTCTCAGGTTACCTGTTCCCAGTCCCACCTGCCTTTCAATTTATGCTTGTCAGGATCACCTTGTTAAGCCATCCAAACCCAAAAATATTTTCGTAATACTTCTTCCAGAAATACTACAAAATTCTCTTTTCAAACTAAAGAAGTTCCTTTTGCTTCTCTTGTATCTCTTTTTATAATAATGTTTGTCTTTCACAAAACCCCATCTTCATGAACTCAATGCAAACCTTTTTACCTACACTCTTCTCCCATCTGCAGCTCTTTTGTAGCACAACCTGAACTTTTGACATGGTTAAGTTGTTTTCGTTTTCCCTTTTCTCAGAACTTCGTGAGTTTCCAGGGCAAAAATCTACAGCAAGAAGAAATAGAACAGTGCAGGAGCAGGAAAGCAACTGCTCCTAACAGTTACAAGCTGCCATAGGATTTCAACTGTTTTCCCTCCACAGTGCATATTATTATTCTTCGTTCACCAGACCTCTGCAATATATACTTCACAGTAACACCACAGTTCTGGAGTAGTACCAGGGTCTGAAACTACCTGAGGATACAGCACTTTCAAAAGCAAAGTCACTTTAAGCATATATGTGGCATATATAAAGGATATCATGATGGTACAAGACTTCTACTGTGTTCATTTGAGATCCTTTGCCATTTTAAAACTCTGTCTCAGACTTGTACCCCACAGCTGTTACACAGAGCACACTAATACGCACACAACATATTTCTGAAATTCAGCTGTGATTAATACAGTAGCTGGCACAGCCTGCTTAGCCACCCCCATTTTCAGTTATTTTTGATTCAGCATTCAGAAAATGGAACATATGGAAGAACACATCCTCCTAGAATGTACATGGACCAACTCCCTGCGTTATATTTATCGAACTAATTGGGAGTAACTGCAGTGCTGCTATCTTGGTGGAAGCAATCGAGACAAATACCAAGGGTGTAAGAGTAGACTCAGCTCATCAGCGTAACACATTCATCCACACGGGCAATGCTGCCTGTCCAAAACCAAGCCACAGCCAGAAGTTAACAACAATATAACTGCTAATTGTGGATCATCTGGCAGGTAACCATACTTTGCTCATCTTCTTGTAACAATAGATACTGCTTCCTGCCACAATTTTACCGTCCTTACAAACACAAAAGAGATATCTAAGGATTGCATGTCCATGTTAAACATGCAGTTAGGAAAGAATTTGATGAATTATATATAAGGTAATCACTGAAGAATGATGGCATCAAGGATTTTCTGTCAGGTCAGAGGTTTGCTTTAAGAGGCTTTAATGCCTGTCTGTATTTCCAGTACTACTGTTTGTTGGCATGCTGCTTGCCTTGAAATCTGTGCCAGAAATTGATTTAAGCTTATTTTCCCAAACTACTAGCTATCTTGATAGTTTCAGTAGTTATAATATTTCATTGTAACATGTTGTAAAACCTATCTACCGAATATTTTTTTGCCTCTACTGTTACATCATTAAAAAAAATCAGGAGGAACATGTTCTTTTTCTCCTAGTCAGCTTAACCCAGAACTGTACGAAATAGTAGCCTGCCAACATTTAAATGGTGATAAACAGCATCCTTGTGCTCTAGATCTTCAAAAGCTTTTTCTGGCACAGATCATCACAGCTCAGCTAAACACACTGCTTGCCTTCTCAGTTTGTACACTTAGTTTTGTGCCCACAGGCACTGTGAGCACTCAATTAAGGTATAAGGGATGGGGTCATCACACACTGAAGTGGGCATCATCCCCCACACCTAAACAGCTGCTTAGATTCTTGCTGTCGTATTCATTCAGCCCTTCTTGTTGTTCTTCATAAGTCCTCTTCATCAGAAAACAAGGAGATAAGAAAAACAAGTTCTCTACAGCCATCAGAAATCTACAAATGCCCACTCTTCTAGATAAATACACACTGTATTTAGCATAGCCAATGTTTTCAGGGCAGATGCCTTTTCTAATCACTCTCACTTTGGAGGTAGGCACTTTCAGCGATATTAATCTTCAAATACTGCATACTACCAGACACCTGAGGTTCCTCCCATGTACCATCAACTGAGCACCCAAAAATAATCCTAATGTCAAATTCACAAATGAATTTCATCTATAAGCCTTACTGATAAACAGCAGCTTCTGCAGGTTCAGTTTGCCTTTGAAAGTTAAGATTTAGAATTCTGCATCACTTGCTCATTTTTAAAGTTGTTACCATGCATAACCAGCCAGATTCACAGAAGTCAACTGGGACATGACAAACAAGTCACAGAATTGCCACCAACTCCTTACTAACAGGGCAGACACTTCCCCCAATTCCTCAGCCACGGCATGACTGCTGCTTTGCAACACACATTTTCACGAGAGAACCAACTTTCACTAAAAATAAACTTAACTGAGGGGGGTAAGGTATAGCAGTGTGGGTACATAAATGAGGATTCACATGCAAAGAAAATCCCTCTAGGCCATTTGAAGCAGTACTACAAGGGCAGAATTCTTAAAGCTGATTTCTCTATTGTCTGAAGAATTATTTCAAATTTAAATTTGCCTTCAGATTTATGGTAGGCAGTGCTGCCTCCCTGGGGATTCCCCTGCAGTTTAGTCAGAGAGTTGCTTAGATATCCTGAGGGGCAGGGATGGTTTGGGTTTGTTGTATTTTGGGGGTTTTTTTTGCTTGAGGATGCTCAAATTGCTGCTAGCATCTTGACTGTCACAAAGCATCACCTGCACAGGAATGCCAGGTGTCAGTGATGGTAGAGTACCACTTACATTAGATTATCCCTGTGAAAAGGGGTCTTGGAACCAAACTCATGTTACTTTCTTTAATGTTTCCATTATCATCCATAGGGTCAAAGAGGCAGGCGGAAAGAAAGGGTCCCAAGGACAGAGCATGATAGAAGAAAATATGTTAGGAACACAGAGAGCTTTTGAAATAGGAGAATTCTGCACAGGAGGGATAGTCTCAGCCTAACTATACCAATTCCTGTGACCCTGAAGATTTATTTAAAGGTAACAAGGTCATTTTAAAACTCAAAAGTAAGTGGGAGCCAACCTCAAAAAAAAGAAAAAAGTAAATGGAAAGGCATAAACCTGGGCAAGAAGGAACAAACACAATACAAGAATGTAAGACAAAACCAAGTTATTTTTAGAGACAGCATGTAAAAAGGATAGGCTCTACAAATTAAAACATATCAAATACCTCAGAAAGTGGAAGGCTGAAGTAGAATCTCCAAGAACACAATACACAACCAAGACAAAAACTGCTCAGAGTAAAGACAGCTTTTGACAAAAATTAGTTATTTTCATCACTCTTGAAAGAATCAATGAAACAAAAGTCAACTTTCACATGCAGGGAATTTTAAAAGCTGGACTTCACAAATGAGCAGCCAGTGACAAAGACTGCAAGTGATAAAAACACTTAATATGACCGACAACTAAACATGGCTGACGCAGAAGAGAGGTAATAAAACACTTTGGAAAGTATTCATTCAAGAATCTAGGATTTCCCAATGAATTTAAATCCATGAATTCAAAACCAGAAAATCATGGAACCCACAGTAGATGGATATTATGGCATATATAAATATATTATAGAATGCAATGTCAAAGTACATTGCAGAAGACAAAAATGTGTTAAAACATGGATAAGAATCATGAAGGTCAGTTAAACAAGAACTTACTATCTAGTCATTCAGATAAAGTCCAAAAAAATTAATTTTTATTGCTTATCATTGGTAAACCAGCTCTAACCAGGATAGGAGAACTTGACATTTTTCCTTCAGTACCTGCAAAAGCTGCCTCTGGAGCAAGGGCTATGGAAACCTTTTACTTGAGCTAACACAGCAAAACATTTTTTCTTACCTTTAGGAACATTTCCATCTCAGCCCACATTCACAAATAGAATAGATCACAGTCCTGGAGCTGTACCTCAGATAGTAAAGGACTGCCACATGTCCACCCCCTTCAAAGGAGCTTTGATAACCTGCTGTGCTGGAAGTCTGGCCCAAGAGGAGTGGGGAGAGAACAAAGGAGTTGGAAACAGAAGTTTGACCCCAAAAAAATATAGTTCCTTTTATTGCAACTGAGCATGTGCTAGGTAATTGTGGACACGAATGCAGTTTCAATCCTCTCATGGCCATATTTAACTTCTTTTTTCAAAGACCCATTTCTGTTTTTCTAATACTGAAGAAAGCTGAATCATGGTTCTAAAAGAGAAATCCCTATTTATTGCTCCTTTCCTATGTTTCATCAACATCCAGTTTCCTATCCCTACCCATGACCTCATATGAAAAATGCTGGCAGGGACATAATTGATTGCCTAGAGAATACTTAAAATATCCTGAGGGTTTCCACAAACAAACAGTATAATATGAGGCTTCTTTGTTTTAACGTCTTTTCAGGAACATTAATCCAAGAAATTCTAGGAAATAAATTATTCCTTTTCATTTTTGAAACCTGTTCTAAATCTGCCCACACCCTCAATCATGTTAAGGGCCAGAACATATTATAAAAAAGGTCAACCTCACCATTTTAAAATATTTTCTGTATTATACAGCTAACGGCATCACAATAGCACAAAAAATTAAAATGTCTCAAACAATTAATATTAATTTTCTCTTAGCTCTGTACTCAGACTAAAGAGACTGAGGAAAACTAAAAAAGGGGGCTAAAGGAAGAATTTAAACCATGTCTAAAAAAATACCAATTTTTAAAATTCCTTTTTTCATGTCTCCATTAATTTGGGGTTTTTTTAACCAAGCAATTTAATAGCTATGAAATATTTAGCAGAATAATAAATCATACAATATATATAATCTCCAGGAAATTTCTTATTTGTCATAAATACTTCTACCTCCATGGTAGAATCTGCCTTTAGTAATGTTTCCTCACCTAAGAGTCCCATCATAGTCTAACACTGGAGTGGCCCAAGCAATTGTTAAAGGTACAATGGAAATCACTACATTACACTGCTTTTAGGGAAGAAACAGCTCAATTTAGCTGTGCAGTAAAGATTCTTTGCATCAAGGAATATCTTTCCAATAACAGAGCAGTAGCAAAACTCTAGAAGACAGAAAATATTAAGACATAGCACAATCTGGTCAAACTTCAGAATGAAGTTACCTGTAAATGATCCAGAACAAGACTCCATTCAAAATAAAATTAAATAAAAAACCAAAACAAACAAAAACAACAACAAAAAAATTACTCCTAACCTAACTTATTCAGCTTGCTGATTGAGTACCTTTCTGCCAAAACAGACATTATTCCATTGGATTCTCCTCAAAAAAAAAAAAATAGCAAATACTGTGCTGGATTTGGGAAAAAACTTGCTGGAATATGGTGGGAGGGGGAAAGAAAGCCACTGCTTCATATCCTTAAGACAATCTGACCTCCACAATGAGAAATCATGCGAGACCAATGACCAGTTCCCAAAATGTAGACGTACTCCAACACAACGGTAAGGAAAGTGAACAGCCCACAAGGGAATTTTTTGAACTGCAAAAGCAGCAGCTCATTCATCAGACTTTGGGTGTAATTGATGTCATTGCACAAGGCTGAAGCGGTGCACATGAATCTGACTAACCACGTTCAGGAACTACTGGAACAGGGCTTGAGAAGAGGGACCATGGCAACAGAGAGCTCATGACAGACTAAAGAAAGCCAGTTTGTGTAGTCTAGTAAACAAAGGTGGAGAAGGGGCCACTGCCTATAAATAAGTCAGGGCAGTAAATGCCAGCTAAGAGTGCTAAGTCAGATGGAAGACAGTTCTGGACCAGAATAAATGCATGAGAACTGACAGTAAATAAATTCAGATAAGAAATCAGGAGAAGTTATCTAACCCTAGGGTCTGGCATGCCAGTGAAGAGTCAGGAGGGAAACCCACCTACTTAAAGATAGAGATTTGTCAACTGATTACATTAAGTGGGCTGTGACAGCAGAAGACTGACTCAGTGACCCAGGAGGACTCTTTTTTAACTTGTGTGCTCTTACTAGCTGACTAAGTAGTCATCTTTCTTCTAGGTGAAGAAGTGACCTTTTCCACTTGTCTCCTGGACTGCTAAAGCAGCAAAGACCTCTCACTTCTTCTCCAGGTGCCAAAAATTACTTATAGAAAAGGAATCATATTTACAACAGGCAACTTCTCACACTTTTCCACTTTCTCAGTAGGGCTGCAAAGAGAACAGTGGGGTCACCAGATGCCATAAAATATGGTTCATTCTGACCATGTGATAGGCAGCAACAGAGGAGGGGCACAGAAGATCTGACAGATGCTACTGTGCTCTACCCCCTGCAGCACTACAGTAGCAGAGTGATTGGGCACATTAGATGGTGAATTTTAGCTGCAAATAGCATCAGTTTAGACAGGAGGGAGGGTTAACATGAAGTGATTGTTTTGAGTCTCTGTGGATCCTGACTTCTGAATGAGAGCCTACACTGCATCATATAAGCAGGTAGTAGTAATGTTCTCTCCATGCAATTTGGGTGGAAAGACCAGGAAATGCAGACAACAAAATACCAGCAAGCACTGCTAAGAAGCTGCAGACAGCCAGCACTGGTAGCTCAGCACTGTACTAGGCCAATGTGGCCACACTGGGCCTGAACAGCTTCTGGTACATTTATCAGCACCATCAAGTCGCCTTTGGTTTCTCCACTTCATGTCAGTATTCATCTACAGTGCCAGCCATGACAAGACATCAACCACATTCTCTTCCTGGCCTTCACATGGGACAGTTCGGCAGCAATCTCTTGGGAAGGGCAGAGGTGAAATTGAAGACAGATGAACTGTTTGCCTGAGCCCCCTGGTCTGTTACACTCACCTCCTCATGCCTAAAGCACTGTAACTCTCCAGGAAAAAAGCATTCTGCTGCACTTTCAGAATGTCATTGACAACAGCACTGGAGCAGCACACACACGGAACAAAGCCAGCAGTAGTTATCAGTATTGCCTTCATTAAACTCTTTCCACTGCTATGCCACATGAACAAACCCATTTGTTACTGTCACAGAAGAGATACTAAGAAGGAGCAATGGCTTTTCCTTCCATAATGTGAAAGAACTCTCATGGATAAAGCATGCTCCTGAATGTATCTCACTCTGTTCTACCATGCCTTAAACCTAATGTGAGCAAAGAAAGTACACAAACTGTTAGAATAATATTAAAGAGGCATACACTAAATTACCATTAATGATATCATGCCAGACTAAATGGGAGGAGCATGGTAACTGATTATTAAAATGTTTCTAACAGATGGTTCTAAGATACATTTTTGGGAGAACCAACATAGCTGGCCCCAAAAGACAGAGGTTAATGAATACTGTCTTTTTCATATGGGCCTTAAATAAGAATTTTAAGTCAAAATATTGTGTCACGCCAAGACTGAAAAGGGGAAGTAAATCTTACTTCAAGATGCATCTTATAGTAATTTACACTCATTTTACAGTAGCCACACTAGATTTTACATTTTTCTATTACACGCTCACACTTTAAACCATTTTTATCTTAAAAATTCATATTGAGGCTGTGTACCTATTAAGTATTGAAAACATTGTGTAAATAATTGAGATAAACTGCAAGTCTTAGTTGATGTAGTAAGCAAGTCTTATTCTGTGTATACTATTTTCTGTACAGCTGAGAAGTTATTTTCTCAATATCCTAAGTAGTAATCTTGTATTAAAGCCCATCTTTCATCTAGCATACCTCAAATCCTCAAATCAAGAACACAGGAACTATCCTTCAGCCTTGCCAGAATGCGTACGTATTTGCAATTTTACTTCTTCCACTTGCTTAATAGTTTGGCAAATAAGCCATTTTTTATAAATGCTTACAAACTCATCTCTGCTGATACAACAAATCTTTGTTAGTTTTGTCCTAACTGTTCAGTATAACAGCAACACAACACTTTGAAACTTACACAGCATACTCCAGCTCAAGACCTTCTAAATAAGGGATTCTCCAACCTTAGATGAGCTCAGTAAACACCCTTTGGAGCATCAGAGTTATAACAAGTTATTCTATTTCTTCAACAGAAGTGACCCCCATATGGCAAACAGAGGCTGGGAAGATGAGGCAGGGAAGGCTCTGTACTGCATCCAGGAGGACATCTACTGGTTGTCGTAGTTGGCCAGGGTTACCCCCAAAACAAACCTGGTGTGCTCTGCACACCAAAGCTACCACAGCAAAAACCTACAGCACTGAGATGCTCCCTGGCATCACAGAATCTTGGCACTGAGCTGGGATTGGAGCTTTAGACTGTTTTGCTTAAAACATGAGTTTATTTCCTCTTCAATTAAGTCAAGATTGAAGCTTCTTTGAGTTAAGCTTTATATCAAAACTTATATTCTCTGAGAGTTGGTTTGTGGCTGCTACCACACCTCCAGCCTAGTGGTTCTGCAGGTTCTGTAAAACTCTACCCCCAACAAGAGAATATCAGCCTACATTAACTTTCATCCACATCCCGAAGCTCATCAAATGTTGAGCATTGCATTTCAATGATCTCTGACAAGCCTCCTGACTTCTCTGGACTCCCTAGGGTCCAGAAGAGCTCTACAATAGATGTATTCCTGGGTTTTGGTCTCAAGAGGAATTCAGCAACAAACAGCCCACAGATGAGCTCATTCTACCTTAACCCTACCATCCCCGTAAGTGTGAAAATGCCAGGGTAAAAGGTAATTTGACAGAGAAATAAGCAGGCATTATCCATTCCACAAATTTCAGGTTTTTTCAAGTATTTATAACTGCACTCATATCTCTTTGATCTCATCGGATTTCAAACTAAGCCAAGAGAAACAGCATTGACAGACATTATTGCCTTGCCACCTAGGCAGGGCAAAAAAATCTCTTCGGTGTCTGCTATGTTCTTATCAATCTTTACCAACTACTAATTCATAGCACAAAAGAAATCCTATGCTCCTCTCTCATGCTGAGAAATGCCAGCTACTTATGGACAGAGCTACCTGAGAACCCCTCACAGGGGCACCAGGGGAAAAAACTGGCATCTCACACTCTACAGGTTGCTCTCATCCTTTGAGCAAATCTCTCTTTGGTGTTGAAATACAAAGACACAAGAGTCTTTATCAATCTTCCTCTCTGATAGTTGCAGTTCAGTGGCCAAGTATATAAAGGCAACAAAAAGTATATAAAGCAATAAAAAAGAAGCAAACCTTAACATATGCCAGGTATCAAATATAAAGCTGGTGTAAAAGGAAAGCTTTCCTACTGCCAGTTCAGATTACAGCCACATGAACTATGACAGAACTGCACTCACCAACACTTATTTACCTACAAGTGTACTGATCACTGACCAGGCTCAAGCACCCCACAGTGGATGCGCTCTGGAGACCAGAAACAGCAGTTAACCAGCACAACAATGTTATTTCCCAGCAGGTTAAAAGCATAGCTGGGGTCCAACTAGGTTCAATTTCGCAGTATAGTAAGAAATAACGCCTCAGTGAACGTGTTCCTCTTGCAGACACCAATAAACTTCAACTGGCAACTGCTGCTCTCCTCACCCCAAGCACACCAGGCACGTAACCCACATGCACGCCTGCTCCAATGGGAGCAGGTAAAGCAAACGCTGTCTTTACAGATGGACACGACAGCGATTCTTTCACGGAGCAACAGCTCCCGAAGGCACGAAGGTACAGCTCAACAGGGAGGCCTGAGGTTGCTCCGCGGGGTGATTGAGCAGCCCGTGCAGCAAGGGTTGATCAGGTCACCCAGAGACCAGAATGCCCTTGCCTAGGAGCAGAAGGGCAGAACCAAACCCCCATCCTGCTTCGCCCCTCCCCTTCTCGACAGAGAGCAAGCAGAGCACTCCTCTTACCTGAACTCGGGCAGGAGATTTGGCCGCAGCCCATAGAAAGCCGCCGAGAGAGTCACTAGCCAGCCGGGTTTGTAATTCCCATTCTCGCACTCCAGGTATGGTGAGGACCACCTGATGTGGTTCTTATCAGCAGTGAAGCTCTCCCGCCTCTTCCAACTGTTTTCCAAAGTTTTGGGGCCCGTGTTTAAGACCTTTCTGTGGAGATGTGGCCTCCACTTGCGCTTCAAGCTGTGGAACCACTCAGTCTCCACGGAGGCGTTGGCCAGGCGGTGAGCCGTGGAGGACAAGTCCTGCAGGAGGACCTGGCTCTCGTGCCTGCTGGCCTGGAGGAAAACCTGGGGAGTGGAGGAGAAAGGCTCCGTGCTGAAAGTGATAGCGGCCCTGGAGATGTTGGGGTCCTCCTCCAGGAGGCTCCTGATCAAGGCGCGGTACCACTCCAGGTCCTCCTGCAAGTTTTGCTCCCGCGACTTATTGCTCTGGAGGATCATGTTGAGTAAGTTGGTGGCGTGGGTGAGGGTGCCCAGGGCGCCGTGCAGGGAAGGGTGCGAGGTGAAGCGCGACTTGCCGGCGAGGCTGGCCAGCTCGTACCGCCCGGAGCAGTTGGCTCGCCGCAGCTCCCGGGAGTCGCCCGTGTAGAGGAACGAGGCCACGTCCTGGGGCACCTCCTCGGCGAGCCGCTGCGCCAAGATGGTGCTCTCGCTAGAGCGGCTCCGCGGGGCCGGCAGAGGCTCCCGGCTCTTGATGTGGTTGTAAATAGGCTGCTTCCCTCCGAGCGCCCGCTCCCGGCCGCGCACCGCCTGCCCTTGGTCGGGGGCAGCCCCCAGCCCGAGCTGGGCGAGGAGCAAGAGGAGAAGGAGCCGGAG
This sequence comes from Bombycilla garrulus, assembly GCA_013400315.1. NCBI lineage: Eukaryota > Metazoa > Chordata > Aves > Passeriformes > Bombycillidae > Bombycilla > Bombycilla garrulus. The sequence continues at coordinate 588,278 of VXBU01003983.1, forward strand.
CAATGCCATGTCCCCCGGTGCTGCCGGTCGCGCCGGCACGGCGAGGCGGCTTAAGATGGGCTTCGCGCAAGCGGCCGCGGCGCAGGGGCGCGAACGCGCAGAGGCGGCCGAGCGGCAGCGGGGCGGAACGCGAACCCCGGCCCGCGAGTCACCTGTGGCGGTGCCGCCCGCGACCTCCCCAGCGCGGGGCTCCGCGCAGCCC